>APFE031231483.1:92799-149637 GCA_000404065.3 Pinus taeda
TATAGCAGGCGGAATACACCATTGCTGAAACACCAATTTCTCCATTGTTGAAAAACCAACCTTTTCCACAACGAACATTGTTGAAACACTTGGAGAAAATTCACTGAAACACCAATTTCTCTGTTGCTGAAACATGAATTTCTCCATTTCTGAAACACCAATTTTTTCCCGTGATCTATTAGCAACAACATTATATTTTCTGCACATCAATTGAAGGTAAACATGAGGAAGCTAAAGCGAATGGAGGAGGGAAGCGAGAAGGTCGAGCAAGTGTTGACGAAGCCGAAGCTCAAGCGAGTGAGGATGAAGCCAAAGAGCCATTGAGTAAGCAGAAACGAATGGATAAAGGCATGAGAGTGTATAAAACAACAAAAAGAGAGAACTGTTGGTGTTGTTGTTGTTGTTGTGGCGAAGAACTAGAATATGGGGTAGCAGAAGTAGCAAAGGTGGTTAAGCATTGTATGAAGTTGCTGGTGAATGCTGGTGCAGGCTGCTGCAGCTGTTGAACATTGTTGAAAAATTTGGAGAAAACAACATAACAGAAAGAGGGTCCATCAGAACAAAAAGAGGGTCGAAGGACCAATAGGATAGGAGGAATTCAAAGGGTAGAAGTTACCAACAGAGAAGCAGTCTTGCTGAAACATTCTCCGTGACATTAGAACATATGCTTGAACTAAAAGCAGGTTCTTATGCTAAGCTTTAGTGCAGCTGTAGTGGACTCACTAAAGCAGTGTGGAGATATGATCAGAGGTTAGCTATTGGAGACTCTATGTGAATGGTAGGAAGAGTTGTAAAGACTCCTTCAAGAGAAGATTGGTTGTCATTGATGCTATAGCTTGGAGACTACAGAGAAACTATAACCAGACAAAAGTCAGCAGAGATTAGTTTTGAGAGTAGAAAATTATCATCAAAAGTGCCTTGACAATATAGGATAGGAGTCCTTGGGGCTGGTGCCTTAGAAGCAAGAAGGATAGGAGTCCTTGGAGCTGGTGCCTTAGAAGTAAGTAGGATTGAAGTCCTTGGGGTTGATGCCTCAGAAGTAGGAAGGATTGAAGTCCTTGGGAGTTGGTGCTCCTAAGTCCAAGATTGGTGTCTTGGCGAAATAGAGTTGGTGCTCTGGAGGTTGGAGCCTCACCAAAGTCCAAGTTGGAGCATGGAAACTGATTGTAACCATCTATATATTGAATCTATTTTACTACACAGTCTATATCAATAAAAGCATTTATTCTTGTTGTTCATCTTGTGTTCTGAATATATATGTTTTAACTGGTAAAACAATAGTGGGAAAAAGAAATACTAAATCACCCCCACCTCAGTATTTCCAACAATATCTAACATTTAATACTTTAAAAATATCTTAAGGCTCTAAGAAAAGATGATATGTATGTTAGAAATTTTAATTGTACACCATAACTTGGTATTGTGAATGGGTTGAACTCATTGCTTGATAATAATTTTTGACAAAGCTATAAGATTCATAAGACTCAAACGATTTCACCAGGAAAGGACTAAATAATGAAAATACAAATGAATTACAAAGGGAACCATATTTTAAGATGAAAGTAAACCATGGGCTAGAAGATATCCATCTTAGAATGTAGGATTTCTTCTTCTTTTGATAATATAGAAAAGATTGAATGTGTAGCCTTCTATATCTCTTCCCATTCAACTTTTTTAGATAATAAAAGTTGAAGAAAATGATATTATTTTATGTTTTGATATCGATATACTTTGGTTCTAGTAGGAAAATGATGTTGACGACTTCTTATTAGACAATCTTACAATTTTATGGTTTAATGATATAGAAACAAATGAGGTAAAAGAAAACCCATTACAAAAAACATAAACAATATAATATACATCAACATCAAATACATCCATAAAAAGCTAAGCTTAAACCTAAATTAATAAGTAAATAAGCCTCATGCATAAGAAGCAAGAATTTCCATGATTTCATGTGCATAACTAAGTGCACATGTTAGGAATATATATCATTAAAGAAAAGAAATAATCATCATTCATCCAATACATTATAAGGAAAAAAATCTTTCCCTTTATAGCACTATTTATGTATGTGTGTACAAAGATAATCCCCAAAGCCCCTAAAATATACTAGAAGTTTAGTTGTATCACACCAAACATCTTATTAGGCCTTAGAAATATAGTGTTGGGCAAGACATAATTTTAGTCCTAATCATTAGAAGTCAATGCTCTAAAAAAAAAAGAATATAACACCTAAGAAAACTTTTATATTATATAAAGTGATGTTTTAATTACATAATGCATTTTTCTTTCTACTTTTACAAGGCCTTAATGATGCAGGAGCATTCGACCCAAGCGAAAATCATTGTAATTAAGTAGACATAGGAGGTAATGTGTTTTTGGGAGGTTAGTTTCCTAAGTCTCAAGTTAATATAATATTTAGGTTTTTAAGTGATTTAATTAGATAATGTGAGATGTTTTTAAATGCTCTCGAATAAATAAGAACATGAGTGGGAAATAATGACAAAAGAGTCTAAAGTCAATTAGGACTCTTTAAGCAGTTCCATGATTCGAGGAACTAAGAAGAGCTCTTAGGAATTAAATGGATATTTGAAGTGGACATAGAGGATAAAGGATTTAGGAGTCAGTTCAGTAGATTTAGGAGTTGAACTAGGATTAGTTCAACAAATCTTTCTGGAATAAATGTAAGCCTACTGGCAGATTGTAAGGAGATGCCACTAATAGTTGATGATAAAGTCTGTGAGAGATAAAGAGTCTATGATATGTAATCAATTGTTTATGTTTATTTATATAGAGCTTTATTCCAGAACTATATAGATGTGTGGAATGAATATCGAGTGATTGTATTACACGTAAGTTAATAATCCGTAGGTTTAACAGGGTTGCAGATAGAGTTCTATAGAATGCGCGAAGAGGAGAGAATGATTTAGAGGAGTCATTAAGGATCTTGGAATCTAGCTGAAGAATTAGAGAAAGCTCTAGAGAGGAAGCAGAGGGACAATTCGTGGAGTTAATCTTTGATGGAGTAGAAGATTGAAAACATGAAACCCTGAAGAAAACCCCAAAATCACAGAGCAACCAATGAAAATAGAATAAATTATAAGTAAAAGGGATGAGTGGAGAAGTGAGGCATTGGCAAAAAGTAACTGTTGGATCTTAGTGCTTAATGGTCCAGATTAAATAATAGAGGAAGCTAAAGTATTGATCGAAACTAACCAATGAAGTAGATTGACGGTCATTGCATGTGAAGGAGCACAGGGGTTAACAAAACAAGAGGGTGGTTTCATAAGCCTTAAGTGGTATTTCGGGTGGTGAATAAATGGTAAGTGGTATTGAGGGTTGAACATCCAATCCCATTCATCGGAGGACACGTTGCACAAGGGAGCAAGCGAAAACCGCCTATCGTGCAGTTAAATACCATGCATGTTGTCAACCCGAAACCAATGTAAATCGTTGGATCAGGTAAGGAAATGGACGATGGTGATTGATTTAATTAGAGAACGATAGAAGGAAGGAGGAGTGCTTCGGTAATGGTTGAAAGGTGTGGACCTAAAAGCTTATAGAGGTGGACTCAATTTTGTTTGAGTTTCGGTCCTAAGCTTTGGGAGCAGTGTTCCGTGTATTTCCTTTGTAAAGCGGAGTTCGGAGGAAATGAAATAAGGCAGACCCGATAAATTATTAAGGCATGGTTAATAATAATTGAGATCTAGTAGTGAATTATCGCATATAGGATGTGTTAGAGCTAGTGTTAACAAAAAAACTGTGGAGGAGCCAATACTCGATCGTGATCAGCGATAAAAGGGAATCCTTGAAAATTGTGCAGAGGCCATATAAAAGCAAAAAAGTATGTTTTGGGATTAATTCCTTTGTAAATGGTTATAAAGGGTTAAGCATGGATATATGGGGTTTTTATGTATAAATCCAACTTTATCAAAGGATGGAAGGGTTTATGTGTTAAATACATATATGTGCGGCTAAAGGGTTAGCAAAGGTTTTTAAAGGTTATGAAAGGTTTTAAAAGTTCCGATAAAAAGGATTTAAATGAAGTGTCAGAAATAAAGGTTAAAGATGGTTTAAGTGGGGTGATTAATTTTCGATAGAAAGGAAAAGATGGCTTAATGTTTAGATTTTGTTAAGTCTATGAATCAATTCGCATGAGACTAGATGAGGGCCTTAACCATTAGAGGTTGTACATTTGACTCCTCAGAGAGTTAAATACCTGAGATTGATGTGTTTATGCATTTTACATTTAGACTATAGCAGTAAGCAGGGTAACCCTGCCATCATTTGGTATCAGAGCCGAATTATAATTAAAACCGTTGGGGTTAATTAGAATAGAGAAATTCTATGTGAAAGAATTAAAAGTAGAGTTATGTGTTAAGGTGTTTATGCAAGCAAGGAAGGATCAAATTCTAATCTGACAGAAGAAAGGCACACAGAGGTGATGTGTAGCAGAACTTGCAGATGCAAGAGACAGAGGAAATCCATTTAAAGTACAGGTGGAATGTTGAAACAAGATCATGTTGAGATCTTGAAAGTGAGTTAATATGTTCTGTTTTAAATTGAGAATGTGTGAACATCTTACACTAATGCACAAGTGACAGCAAGAGAAGTCGTGAGAGGAGAACCAGATGTGTTATTGAAGATAGAGTAAGTAAAACACTCTAATGGAGAAGTGGCAGTGAACCTGAACACAAGAGGTTGGACAGAGAGGACAATTGAAGTTTTGTCAAGAGATAGTGAGTGATTGCAGAAGCCTAGAAGGAGCAAAGGTGTTGCTCAAGAGGAGGTTACAGATAGAGGACCCGTACATACCAAAAGACTGAGTGAGGAGAGATTAGTGAGGTAAGATTGCAGTGAGGAGGACTAGTTGTTGCATAGGCTTATTACAGAGGGGTAAGGAGCTCATGAAGGAAGAGAAGAATAAGATGACTACTAATAGTCATAGCAGAAGATATGAGAGAAAAAATTCCAAAGCAAATGGCAAGAGGATGACTCAAGAGAAAATTGACAAAGAGATTGCAGAGTTAAAAGAACAACTCAATGCATTAAGGAGAATACTTGAGGAAAGCCAGAGACTAGGTTGGGTTTTGAGGAAGAAGCCAGTGAGGTGGTATAAGTTGCAAAGAAGGCTGCAACAATGAAAAGTAAGGTGGCTGATGGAAAAACTCAAGGAAGTTGAGTTAGAAATGGAAGAGTCCATTTGTGAACCAGAACAGGGAGGAATTCTAGGAGAAAGTGGAGATGAAGACTTGAAGACTGAAACTTCAAGTGAGGCCAAAGGGTCTGATGATTTTAAATCTGAAAATTTGTGTATGCTTACAGGTCAAACATATTAAGGACAATCTGCTGATATTGTCATAAAGAAGGAAGAAGACAAGTAGAATCTAAATTATGTTTTGAAAGAAGATGAGATAGATAGGTCTTATATATAGTTGGGGAAAGATATCAAGCAACCAAGTGAAGGGCTTGAAAATATTGAATAGGAGACCACCGAAGAATTTATGAGTCACAACAAAAGTTGAAGCAAGAATAAGTGAAGCAAAAGTTGGAACAAGAGCAAAAGAAGAAGAAAAAGTAAACCAACAGCTACAAAGTGGAAGTAACCAACAATAGTTTGAAGAATTAGTGGACAACAACAACAACCTAGAGCAAAGAGAAAGAGGAAGAAGTAAGTGGCAAAGTATGGACTAGTCCAATGATGTACTAGAACTAGAGATTGAAGAAATGTCGTAGTTGATGATGAAGAAATCCAAAGGGAGGAAAATGGTAGCAGTAGGAAGAATAATCAATCAAAGTATGATCCTGATTGACAAAGAGAAGAATATGGAACATAAGACAGCAGAAGTACAAAAACAACAAGGGAACAAGACATTTGGGTAGTTACAAAACAAAGTATGGGATCCGGGAAGACAAACATCAGAAGACACATGATCAGGAGATCATGAATATTTTCTACTTTGGGAGTCTTATGCAGGAGCATTCGACCCGAGGGAAAATCATCGTAATTAAGTATACATATGGGGGTAATGTGTTTTAGGGAAGTCAGTTTTCTTTGTCTCAATCTAATGTAATATTTAGGATTTTAAGTGATTTAATTAGATAATGTGAGATGTTTATAGATGCTCTCGAATAAATAAGAACATCAGTGGCCAATAATGACAAAAGAGTCTAAAGTTAATTAGGACTCTTTAAGTAGTTCCATAGTTCGAGGAACTAAGGAGAGATCTTAGGAATTAAATGGAGATTCGAAGTGGACGTAGAGGATAGAGGATTTAGGATTCAGTTTAGTAGATTTAGGAGTCGAACCAAGATTAGTTCAACGAATTTTTTTGGTATAAATGTAAGCCTACAGGAAGAGTGCAGGGAGAGGCCACTAATAGTTGAAGATCAGGCCTGTGAGAGATAGAGAGTCTTTGATATGTAATTAGTTGTTTATGTTTACTTCTACAGAGATTTATTCCAGAATTGTATAGATGTGTGGAATTAATATCGAGTGATTGGATTACATGTAAGTTAATAATCCACAGGTTCTGTAACAGGGTTACAGACAGAGTTCTATAAAATGCATAGAAAGGAGAGAATGATTCAGAGGAGTCATTAAGGATCTTGGAATCTAGCTGAAGAATCAAAGGAAGCTCTAGAGAGGAAGCAAAGGGAGAATTCCCAGAGTTAAGCTCTGAGGGAATAGAAGAGTGAAAACCCAAAATCCTAAAGAAAACCACAAAATCGGAGAGGAATAAATGAGAATAGCGTAAAGTCTAAGTAAAATTGACAAGCGAAGAAGTGAGGTGTTGTTGCAAAGTAAGTGTTGGATCTAAGTGATCAATGGTACAGATTAAACAATAGAGGAACCTAAAGGATCTACTGGAATCAACCGATGGAGTAGATCGATAGTCATCACATGTGAAGGAGCGCAGGAGTTAACATAGTGAAAGGGTGGTTTCACAAGCCTTAAGTGGTATTTTGGGGGCGAACAAATAGGAAGTAAAATCGAGGGTCGAGCATCTGATCCCATTCAGTGGAGGACACGTAGCATAAGGGAGGAAGGAAATCCACCTATCGGGTGGTTAAACCCCATGCGTGTTGTCAACCTGAAACCAATGTAAACCATTAGATCAAGTGAGGAAATGGACGGTGGTGATTGATTTAATCGGAGATCGGTGCAAGGAAGGAGGAGCACTTCAGAATTGGTTCAAAGGTGTGGACCTGAAAGTAGAGGCAGACTCAATTTTATTTTAGTTCCGGTCTTAAGCTTTGGCAGCAGCATTCCATGTTTTTTCTTTGTAAAGCGCAGTTTGGAGGAAATGTGATAAGGCAGACCCGATAAATTATTGAGGTGAGTTTAATAATAATTGAGATCTGGTAGTGAATTATTGCATATCAGATGCGATAAAGCCAGTGTTAACGAAAAAATTGCAGAGGAGCTGATACCTAATTACGATCAGCAATAAAAGGGAATCCTCAAAAAACGGGTAGAGGCCATATTGAAGTAAAAAGGTATGTTTAACGATAAATTCCTTTGTAAATGGCTATAAAGGGTTAAGTGTGGATATATGGGGTTTTTATGTATAAATCCAACTTTATCAAAGGATGGAAGGGTTTATGCCTTAAATGAATATATGTGTGGGTAAAGGGTTAGTGAATGTTTTTAAAGGTTATGAAGGGTTTTAAAAGTTCCAATAAGAAGGATTTGAATGAAGAGTAAAAAATAAACGTTAATGAGAGTTTAAGCGGGGTGATTACTTTTCAATAGAAAGGAAAAGTTGCGTTAATGTTTAGACTTTGTTAAGTCTATGAACCATTCTACATGAAACTAAATGAAGTCCTTAAACATTAGAGGTTGTAGATTTGACTCCTTAGAGAGTTAAATACCTGGGATTGATGTGTTTATGCATTTTACATGCATACTATAGTGGCAAGCAGGGTAACCCTATCATCATTTAACTATCTTCAAAATAAGGAATGATTGGTTTCTTGCATAGCACTTGCTCTAGAAACACCACTACATAATTATAGATGTCATTTTTCTCATGTGTCGTGAGCTTGTTATATGCATATTCTAAAGAAATCAATGAAACTACTTTTTTTGGATTCAAAGCTAACAATGTTGATTAAAGATTATCTACATCATTTTAATGTCTTTATAAAGCTATTTTGTTTTAGGAAACTAGATATTTACATTAAAAAAAAAAAAAAAAAAATTTGAATCTGCGGATTTGAAAATCCATAACCCTACTTATCACGAATTAAGCTTGAGATATTATTATATAAACAAATCCTAATAATTTTAAGTGAATAATAAAAAATATACCATAAACTAAACCTATTTATTGAAAAGAGATGTCAAGTTGAATTCCTTTATGGCTTCTAAGTGAAATTTATCTAAATCTAGAAAAATCATATCATTATATTTTCTAACAAGACAAATTCATGTCTTTCTTTATATACCTAGTTTGAAATAATACAAGCAATTCACAATCTATAATATAAAACACGTAGATATGCAATTTTCGCTCCAATGATCCTTCAAAGTTTAACATCATATAACAATTGTGAATATTAAAATTTGTAATAAGCCCAACCCTGTAAGCCTTCATCAAGGCTATGTGGTATCAAATCTTTCTAAAGAATTTTATTAAAAAATTGTCACACATTGTTTAATCACCATCGACAAAACCACTTTTTGTTGGGCCATTTCATCAAACATTTTTTTTGAAATGTTTACTACACTCAAACCCTAATATTCCATAGAATATATCTCAAAACTTATAAACGACCAAAATATGAAATTTCTACCATACTCTCCTTGAGACATTTTCTCTATCTCCTCCAAATTTCATAGCATGTGACATCTCAAAAAGAAAGTTATGGAAAGAATACCAAGGTAACCTATTTTTAGGTCTTATTTCAAGAGAATTTAGGAGAACTAACTTCATCAAGGAATAACTCTAAAAATATAGAGATCTAAGATATGGAATATCTACAATAATTTCTTTAAGATTCCCCTAGCTATGGTTTAGGTTTTAGCCTCTCAAACTGCCTAGAAGAAAAGTCATAGTGGAAATTCCAAAATAATCTTTTTTCAAGCTCATCGAGGAAGCTCAAATTTCTCAGAGAATAATTATGAGAATATAGTGAATCAAGATAAAAAAGTTGAATTAGATGATCAACATGATGTCCCCTCAACATGGTCTAAGTTTCAACCTTTGGATCCTCCAATGAAAAATTTATATAAAAAATACGAACATGACTTATTTGGAGAAGAATTTAGGAAACCAAATTTTCTCGAATCATATATCCAAAAATATAGTGAACCAATATTTAAAAATTGAGCCAAATGATCAATGGGATTTCCCTTTAGTATTATCCAAGTTTCAGCCTCTGGAACCCCTTAGAAGAAATATTATAGAAAAAAAATACAAGATGACCTCTTTACCCCATAAATCACTTTTTTGGATGCCTCTATTAAATTTCATGAAATCGTTTATAGCATATAAAGAAAAATTAAGAAAATTCAACATGAAGTTAACTCAAAAAGTGTACGCCAAAGGGGGTAGCTCAATAGGAAATCAACATGTTATGAAGTGTTTTGTAAACCATGAAATTCAAGATCCAAATCCCCATGGGAAAGCCAAAAAAAGGGAAATCATGCCACTAACAATGAAAGAATGAAATTACCCAAAAATATTATCCATTTCCTATATATTCCAATTTATTTAAATTCCAAATGCAAGTGAATTCAAGCTCATTTCTCTAGACTTTACTATCATAACTTAATGATCATAAATAAAAAATACATTAGAAATAGTAAATCCTACATATCACTAACTCATTCATGCAAGAAATGCTAATAACACATAAACAAACTGTAACACCCCTGACATAAACCCCCAATATTTGTAATGTGTTATTAAGAATATAATAAAGTCTCATTTCAATAGAATTTATGGAAAAGGGACAAACATCGATGATCCAAGAGGAGGTTCAAGTGGTGATGGGCTAGAATAACCACACACACATGTCACTTAACAACTAGAAAACATATTTCCAAGGGAAGCCCCCACATCTCCCATATTTAGGGAATGAGAGCAATAAGGGGAAGTACAAATGATCATGTGAAGGAAAGGGAACATAATAAAAACAACATTGGAATGGAACGAGGAGAGGGGGGATTTATTAATTGAAGGCTTGCAACCTGTAGAGCATAGTAGAGGAGAAGAAAATGTTGGAGGAACAATCTTTCAAAGTGAATGTTAAGCACTAGAAAATCTTATTGGGGCTGAGGGAATGGGATTTCTTGTCTGAAATTTATGAAGCAATGGATTGTGAATGTCTTGGCTTGGATAAGTCATTGAAATACTCATAGCAGAGTCATGGCTAATGGTGCTTGATGTGTGGATGATAAACCATTAAGGGCTTACAAAGCAAGTTGATGAAACCCTTACTGCCCGCCAAACATGCTATGAAACAACCCAACATGGTAGCATTATTGGGGTGTTTACTGAAAGAAATGATAAAGCTATGTGTGCTGGCCAAGTGTTGTTGATACACTTAGAGCTTGTCAAGTAAGCTAACAAACCACCTAGAAATAATGAACTATAGGAGACCTACAATTATTTGAAGTGTGTGAATTAATAAAACACCTCGTTAATGACTCCAATCTCCCAAAAGATGATTATGAATTCTAGTTGACACTGACTACAAATTCCCTATGAATGTGGATTTGGACTAGAGGTGATCAAATACATGGAATCTAGTAGTGTAGTCAATCTAAGGTTTGACAGAGAGTTAGAGTCCTTGTCTCAGTTGACAGATGCATCTATAAGTCAAGATAAGTGGTTTATGTATGGTATTGTGAATGTCTTTTTCACTTTGATGTTGTATTGTTGTCTTATGGCATGTGTTGTTAATGGGAACATTATTATTCATTGAATGAATGCTTAAATGATAAATGTCAATTTTTGTGGTTGACTTGATGGTCCCTATAACTATGTCATGTTTATGATAATCAACTATGGCTTCTTTATTGGTTTTATTCTTAATTATGATGATTTAGGGCATCCCTATGTAAATAATTGTATATGTGCATATTTGTGAAAGCTTAGGAGAGATAGGTCAAATTTTGTCTCGAGAAAGGGTGTTGACAAACTTAGGAGAGACTGGCCAACAAATTGATGTGTTGAGTTGTCCGTACACAGACACACACACAAACACACCTTAGGAGGGATAGGTTGTTAAAGCTGAGTATTGAGGACATTCTTGTTAACATATATGCATACACATATATATGTGTTTCATAAGTTCAATGAGGATAACCAATATTCAACATAGAGTCAAGGGCATCCCTATTAACTATTATGTATGTGTTAAGCTCGAGAGGGACAACCTTAAGTTCCTAATTGTCAAAGGCTTCTCTTTGTCATATGATATGTGTGTGTGTGTGTATTTTTGTGGGTGGGATACTCATAGGGGTTATATTGAAAAATGGGCTTAAGAGGCATGCCCCATCTTCACACATGACTTTGCACTTCAGATTTGCACAGTTTACACTCATACTAGAGGATGAATTTCCAGGAGAAATAATATTTTTGTATTCAAGGCAATTGATACATGTGTGATATGGGTTCCAAGGTATCCATACCACATCACTGCTCATATCCATGAGGAGTAGTACATTTTTTGCAAGAGTGCACATTGATAATTTTATGTAATACTCCATGAAGTCACTCAAATAGGAGGAAGGTCCCCCCACCATAATATATTATGTCATAAACCTTCTTGTGTGATGGATCATTGACATTCCATTAGAAAATACAACAAAGATTTGTAATGAGAAGATGATCAAGAAGATCGGATTGAATTTGGAGGCCACCATATTAACAATTCTCCTAAAAGGTCAACACTAAATAATGTGAATGAAATGACCAATGATGATATTAGATATCAATAAGAAATATTGAAATAATATTATTATGAGTTGAATTTCTCTGAAAATATTCTAAAACAAGATTTTAAATTATTTAAATATTTTAGAATTGAAATTTGTATTGGATAATTGTTTATAGCTAGTCATAATATTTAAATATTTTAATTTCAGTAATATAGATTTTTTTATTATAAAACACATTTGTATATGATAATATACTTGTATTTTCCTTAATTGTATGGGACATAAGAGAAAATCCCCATATTACAAGAATAGTCACCAATGAATGTTATAGTAACTGTGTTTTTTTAAACCGGTTTTAAACATATTTTTATTTTATTTTAATATGACTCACAACCTTAGTATTTGGATACGAAATGGAATATTATTTAATATGTATATGTTATGTATAGGTATGGTATATATTTATATGTGTGTGCTTGTGTTGGTGTGTGTTTGTGTGTGTGTGTGTGTGTTGCATGTATATATGTGTGTGTGTGCGTGAGTGTGTATATATATATCTATATATTATATATTGTGTGTATGTGTGTGTTTTGTGTGTGTGTGTGTGTGGTGTGTATGTTGAGAAATATGCATATAAGGGCTTCATGGATAGAAAAAAGACTTCAAAATTTATTTGTTATCTCTAATTTTTACTTAGAAGAAAATATAATGGGTTTGATCCAGAAGGGATTCAAACCATAGCCCCATAAAGCTAGAACTAGTATAGATTCATATTAATCGTAGATGTAGCAATGCTGAACATGAATCAAATCCCTTGAGGTGCAAAGTCCTTTTAGATTGAAAAATTTAAAATAAGGTTTTCACATCTAGAGATTTAGTCTCTCTCTACCCTTAATAGGTCAATGGTTAACATGAATTTAAACTGATTATATATATTAACATTGAAATATTTTATCTAACATAGAATTATTTATTTATGAACCAAATTTTTAACATTAAAATATTTTTGTATGCACATCAATATTACTTAACATTACATATTAAAATATTTTTTTATCAGTCACATTTATTTTTTAAAATAATAACTAATCAAATGATACATATTCTCTAAAGGCATTGCAAATTTTTATTTTTTCTTTAAATGTTTTTCATAATAATTAGAGATTGATATATATATATATTTATTTAATATTATATTTATATCTTTAATATATATATTATTATTATATTTATTATAATATTATATATATTATATTATTGATATGATTATATAAAGTTGATATTGAAGAAAATTAATTACAAAGACATTTTAGTAGTTTATTTAAGTAATGTATTGAAATATTTAGAAGAGTGTAAGAATGATAGGACATCACCACACTGTGCTTTTAATTACTTTATCTCTTTAAAGTTGGGATAAAATTATGTTACTTCCTATGAATAATTTTACTTATGGCTACTAAAATACTTTTACCAAAACGAGTTAAAAATGGGTTGTAATATCAACCAAGTCATCATTGATATTTTAGAATACCTTTAATTAAAACTTTCTAAACATATATATTCATTTCTATAAAGGAAATCCCTTGCTATAATATTTAAAAATCTTGTTGTAATAAACTAAGGTAAATTCAAAAGGTCCACAACACTTTGTTTTAGAAAGTTTCATTTCATCAATGCCAAAAAAATGGCAATGGCAAGTTATTAGTGTTTCCCATTTTAAATTAACTATTAGTATTTCATTGTTTGATACCTTTGACAATCAAAGAGAACTCTACTTTTATTTATCACTCTAAATGAAACACCTAACCAACCAATCTCAATCTCTTCATTATATTTCAAAACATCT
Source organism: Pinus taeda (assembly GCA_000404065.3). NCBI lineage: Eukaryota > Viridiplantae > Streptophyta > Pinopsida > Pinales > Pinaceae > Pinus > Pinus taeda. Next base: position 106,542 of record APFE031231483.1, read on the forward strand.
ATCCAACAAGCCTCCCACACTATGAATTTGTAGAAAATGATAGGTTTGTTAGATAAGCAAACCTAGAGTTAAATTCAAGTATATGAACAAGATAATTCAACTTTCTTATCAAGCAATTGTACGATTTAATGCCTAGTTCATATTTTAACAATATAATTTGCAATTAGACTCTACATTTGTTTAGAAGGAAAGAAGTAATAATTTCAATGTCGAACAAGATAAACAATGAGTTCCTCATTGTAACATGCAACCATAACAAATTTTGAATGTCCTTTTTCTAGTGTTCGTTGGCTATAATTTAAATCTCACTAGACATGATATCCAACTTTCAAATCTTAAAGAAAGCCTTAAGAATCTTAAGCAAGGATGATAAGTATGTTAGAATGTTTTATTGTACATCACAAATGGGTTTTGTGAATAGGTTGAACTCATTGTTTTACAATAATTCATTAACAAAAATAAAGGATGAATAACACATAAATGATTCCACCAAGCAAATCCTAGAAAACCAAAATATAAATTTATTACAATGGTTATCATTTTCTAATATGAAAGTAAATCGATGGTTAGAAGAGATCCATCTTAAAATGGAGAATTGGGATTTGTGCTTGTGCTAATCGCATAGAAAAGCTTGAATGCTTAGCCTTATACCCCTCTTCTCTTTTGATTTTTTTATATAATTGATGTTGAAGATAAATTCAATATTTGATGATTTGATTTTTTTAATGTTTTATTCTAGTGAGAAAATGATGTTGAAATGTACCTATTAGATAAGCTTAAAATTTTATAGTTTAACTATATAAAAAAACTTTGTCAAAGTGAAAAGAAACTCACCTCAGCAAAAATAAACCATATACATTAACATCATGTCCATGCATAACCACTAAGCATAGAACTAAATTAACAAGTAAAGAAAATCATGAATAAGAAGTAAAAGATCACATGGAAATGCACAAAGCTGTGCACAAACCTACTTAAATATATTATGAAAGAAAATAAATAATGTCACAGTAGTGCCCGAATCTATAATGGTTCCACCGTTGCCATTACTGTCAATTGCCAATACTCACCCCTTCCAGACTAACGTAATAACAATCGTTGTATTGATAATAAGGTGATTGGGACTGATAATAAAGGGAGTGTGAGATTCTTGTGAACTGCCTAATCACCGAGCACTATCAAGCTGCCATTGTTTTGATCGTGAAGGAAATATGCGAATTTATGGCCAATGAGAGCACTGAGCTGGGAAGGCAAAGACAGATTTCCTCGCCAAATACCAGCAAACTCCTGCCAAGTCACTGAGCATCCTAATGCAAAGTCAGATATTTGTCCACTTCCCTTCCGCAAAGTCAAGGTGTCAGTCGGAAGATGCCCGGTCGTGCTCCCAGTCCACGAGCAAAAGGTATAATCAGGACACGTCCCCGAGCAATTGGCGCCGGTTGTTACGGAACAGTCTACCAGATTACCTCTTGTTCACACACTTATCCGGACTTTGATTATGCACACGTTACAGGCAGAGCAGAGGATGATTTTTTTTTTTTAATTCTTTAGATAGAGATTCAGCAACTTGAAAAAACTATAAATTGTGCGGTGGTTAACCATGAATTTTGAATTCCAATAAATTCTTTTTTATTTAAAGAAATTAGGCTGGAAAAACTCACTCAAAAAACTTTTAAAAATTTCAAAAAAACAATTCTATATATTTGTATTAAAAAACATACTTATTTTATTATATATATTAAATTTTTGTTATTAATAATTGACTTAATTATTTCTTTATTTTAAAATGTCTGATATATATAATTAGTATATTAATATATGATTGGTTAGGAATACAATTAATTAAAGTAAATTTAAAATTTTTTATTTAATTTTATATTTTTAATTTAATTTCAATAATTAATTAATATAAATTGAATAGTTACTTTACATATAGTGTAACTTAGAATTATAAATATATATAATATTAATAGTAAAATTTATAATTATTATTTTTTTTATATATTTTTTATTATAATTATGTTTGTTTTCATTAATATTTCTAAATATTTTAATTATGAAGTGAATATTTTAGTTACTGCTACAAAATAAGAATAAAATATGGATATTTAGGCCAATAGGCTTTCCTTTCAAAGGGACTTTCGTCATCCTTTTCATCCTGACGCTGACACCTGCCATCCACATTCAGCGGGCATAGGATTCGATCATCTGTGACACTTGTCTCTTTATAACTTGACAATTGTCTCTTGAAGGTGGTGGAATGAGACAATACATCTATTCCACTTCGCCATGTGTTTAATGTATTGTGTCACGATCTTCAAATACGGGTGGAGTGGGCATTTCAGTTATGGTTGGAGAGCTCTCACCAGATAAGAACACTCTCTGTTATGGGTAAGCTCTTTCACTTTGAACAATTTACCTTGAAGCTCCCCAAACGCTGATGATGCCCACCGACCTCGACAGCGCTCGCCACAACGAGCTCTCCCAGTGCCTTTTCAACGCCTGGCCTCGCTCTCAGGGCATCGCCTCTTTTCAATTGGTACTGGAGTCCGCTTCTCAATTGGTACTGGATGTTGAGACTCCAGTCGCTTTTGGTTCCCACGGCTCTGGCCCCGCGGTCACGAATAAGGACGATTAGAATGCATGTTCTGGAGTATTTCACCATGCTTTCCTTAAGCTGGAACCATACCTCCATGGAATTGCCACTGCAAATGTGCCTGGGTGCAGGATAGGCGTTTGGATGAGAGCCCTAGGATAATTTCCAATTAGCGTCTTCGTTTGAGAAGGCCCTTATCGGTGCACACTCCTAACTTTGAATGCTGGACTGAGTGCGATTTAAAGTTGAATAATGTTTAGAAATGGAAAGTTTTGCATTTGTGTTTGTAAATGTATTAATGTTGGGTATGGCGGTTTCGAAGGTGTAGTAGTTGTACATGGGAAGCTTGCTGTGTAATATTTATTATAAAAGAATAAAAAAACCGCTACATAATACTAAGCAGTGAGGTGGATGATCACCACACCTGAATTTATTTCCAAGCATGATCTTCGTTTTGAACGAAGCTATGTAGAGTATTCATGTAGCAATAATTCTTGGAAATCTTCATCTGCATGCAAAGGTATATTACGGTGAAACCCGTATACATCGTATTAGAGAGCTTTCTACCTGTTAAAAATGTTATTATTTTTATTTTTAATAAATTTTACTGAGAATTCGAGTTTTACCTTGTGAGAGTAAAATTTGCAAGGGTAGCGTTTTCCGCCAAATTTACTAACAAGATTTGGACAAAAAAGTTTTGACGACTTTTAAAACAAACCAAATCTTTGAAGTTGTCCATTCTGGTTGTTGTTACTTTGCCATAATCTTCCAAAATATTTATCAATAACCATCTGTGTATGTGGTGAAACTCTCCTCATATCTATCGTCGTTAGGCTTATTAGGTTAACCTATTTCAATTCAACTCAGGGTAGATGTGAACATGTGAAATTTTAAATCAATGAATAAGATTAGGCCTTAAGGGAATATGCTTGAGAGCAACGATTATGATTTCACCGAGTAGTCCCCTCGTTTAATGTGTCAATTAATAAATTTTTAATTAATTAATGGTTCATAGGCTCGCCTATTCCATTTTCGTCCACCGGTCTCCTCAAATGCTGGCCTCCCCATCGGCCTCCTCATCACTCACCTTGCCTTCCTTGGAATTGTGATCGGTTCTTTGGAATCGATCACATTTGGAATTATGATGGGTTGTTATGGTTCATTTTTTCAAATGTTAATGTCTCACGGGGACTACTTTTAGTGTTGAGAATTGGCAGGAAATTCATTAATATAAAAAGAGTTATTTAATAGTCATAGGGGTTAGTCATAGGGGTTACTTAACACTACCTGCGATTGATTGTCGTTCAAGCCGTTGTTGTGTCATTCTCCTCTTCTCAACGCTGATTCTGTGCCTAACATTTTATTTTCGCCCGATGGAATTATATGTTCATCTCCTTTATCCTTCCATTCCTATTCTTTGTTATCCTTACTACCTGATGCAACCCTCTATTCCCCTACTACTTATGCTTGGGTGTGCAATACCAGTATTAAAAAATGCTAATACATGTGAGAGTACGAATATAATGTATCCTTCCAGTGTAGGAAAGCGTAGATGTGGTCATCCCAACTTTCACAAAACTGTATGCAACACCATAAATTCAGTGCTAGGAATACACAATTTTACCACCAAATTGGACCACCAATTTGGTTAACGGTTAGTTGGTTGCGACATTATCACAACACCCTCCAAGAACGTCGATGATGGAGCATTTGGTTACCAAATTAACCATACACACTCTCAATTATTTGGATTATCCAAGCTTGTGTTGTATCACGGATTCTTCCATGCGTCGGTTGGCCAACGAGGATAATGCATTGAAAGCCCTCTATTGCAATTAGTCGATCCTGAATTTTTGTTAATTGATTGAATCGCAAAGTTATTTTTCAAATTTGAACCAGCACATTCTTTTTTTAAATGAATTTTTCATTTGGTAAATTGAAGGTTTGTTGAGGTTAGTTCTCTTCCATTGTTCTTTTCATCAGAGTGTAGGGCTTGCTACAATAATGAAGTTTATGGAGATATTTTTGAAATTTAACTTTCAAGACTTATTATTATACACTTACATTCTCGCATGCATATAGATGTTTTGTCTTATGTTTTGTCTTTTGAGTAGTTAGGCTGATAGGCCTTTCTATGCATTAACAATTGTCAACACTTTTACCTTGCTCCGTTCGATTCGATTAGGCCGATGAACCTTCTTATGCATCAACAATTGTCAACCCTTTTACCTTGCTCCATTCAATTAGATGAGACACTTTCAACTGTTGATTTGAACTGTGGTTTCTGCTTCCAAATATATTTTTTTAAATATTGCCTGCTTTTCCATAAGAGAGAAGCAAGATATCAGCGTGGGAATATGGGACGATCCATACTGGAAAGGCTCGCTGGGGTTTCAAAATCTAGAGAGCAAATGTTTGGTTGATGTGGATAGTGCTAATTGTATACAGATGCATGATCAGCTCCGCAATTTGGAATGAGACATTGCGCGGGGTGAATTGCCCCGCCATTTTTCAGATCCAGCATAAAACATTCATGATTTTCTGCAACAACCATCTGTAAGTGTTATCATTTATTGTTTTTAAATTTTTTCTGTTAAAGTATGTATAGAGTGTGATTTTTTTTTATCATTTATGGAGAATGGACAGGGAGTAACCGAAGTGTGGGGAATTAGAATCCTTTTTAATAATGATACGGATTCATGGTGCCAAAGGAGTGGAGACCTGTTCGGGAACCGCGTGATGGATCTTCACAATAGATTGCAAAACACACGTTACCGTTTTCTTGGTATTGGTATCACCCATTTGCAACTTATTCAGACTCAAGGGCATCTCTTGGAGCACGTTTTGCGGAGGGCGCACTCCCCAAATCTCCTATGGCTTTCTTGGTATGACTACCCATATTCTTCCCTACCTTCCTGGATTCCAGTGAAGAATTTAAGGGTTTTGAAGGTGTATGGGAGAATATTCGAAGCAATGGCGCGAGGTAGATCGCAGGTAATTTGGAGTTTGTTTGTTTCTAGTAGTTAATATTGCACCAATGGACTATTTGTTAGAGATGCCTAGATGACAATCATCCACTTGAACATTTTTAACAGCAGTTTGAGCGCATGTTGCAGGCACCTATTCAGTTGAGGGAGTTGGAGGTTTCTGGTAAGCCCTGCAAGATTTTAAAATCCATAGGGCAGCTGACCCACCTCGAACGGATTTTCTTCAGCTATGTTTCTTTCCAAATTTTGCCAGATGAGGTGTCTGAAGGTTTTGGGGTTTGAAAGATGCGAAAACCTGAAGGTGCTACTAGATTCTTTTGGTAACTTGATGAACCTTCAACACGTGCAGCTGTCTTGGTGCTGGTCGTTGGAAAGGCTGTCAGAATCTTTCGGCAACTTGACGAAGCTCGAACACATCAAGCTGTTTGGGTGCAGAAGTTTGCAGAGGTTGCCAGAGTCCTTCGATAACTTGAAGAACCTCTCAAGCATGGTGTTGTCGGAGTGCTTCAGGTTAGAGAGGCTACTAGAGTCCCTCGGTAATTTGACAAACCTCCAAAGCATGGAGCTGTCTGATTGTGTAAGTTTGGTGAGGCTGCTAGAGTCCCTCGATAATTTGACAAACCTCCAAAGCATGGAGCTGTTTGATTGTGTACGTTTGGTGAGGCTGCCAGAGTCCCTCGGTAATTTGACAAACCTCCAACAGTGCAGGAGTTCAGAGAGTCTACCGAGCATGAAGGCATTGGTATCGTTGAAAGAGTTGAGAGCAACAGGTTGTTCCAAGTTGAACAGCATACCGATTTGGCCCACCTGACAAGGCTGGAATCACTAAATGTCGATAGATGGTGTTGCACAGTGTATTTCATTGCTGAATCTTTATTCGTCACGTTGCCCAATCCTGAAGTTGAGTGAAGGTGTTTTAAAGAAAATCCGTCAACAAAAAGTTAAAGGGGATTTCTAATAAAATATAGATATGCATGTTCTCATATTATAAATGTGAACAAAAATCATGGGGAAACTGTAGGTCATCTTAATATAAATATTTTGAGTAATGTCTTCTTTTATATATAATATAAATAAATATAATGATTTTTTTTTTTATATTGCAATTTGTCTTTTCCATAATCATGAATATCTATATATATATAATTATATAATGAGCCTTTTTCCAAAGAGAATATATTTTCCTTTTAATTATAATGAATATATATATATATATATATATATATATATATATATATATATTTAATGGTTTTTTAAATAGTAATTAATCTGTATTTTTCTTTAATTCACAAATTTTAAAATTAAGTTTTAATAATTATATTATTAGTTATATAAAGAAATAATAGTAACTAAGTGTATTTTCTTTATAGGCAAATTTTAAAGTTAAATTTTATTAATTATTATTAGTTATAATTTTAATGTTATATTTATAAATATTTTTTTAATTATTTTGAAATTTATTTACAATCAAAGTGAGTGATCTCCAAGAAATGGAGATGAAGTTGTTGAGGTGCAAGCTGTTGGAGAGTATGGACTACGAAGATATTGATATTTTTGGAAGAGTTGTCATTAAAAATAAAAAATAATTTATTCGATTAGGTGTGATGCATTGCTGAGTTTACAGGCAGTGGTTATACATTATAGGGATGATTAATTTCTAAGCATGAGGTTGTCAAAAGCCAACCTCATATCCAGGTTTACAAATCGATAAAGCTCTAAGATATTTTAAGTTAAGAGACACTTTTTATTATTACCCGGTATTGTTTCAGTTTACGGGCTGGGCTGCATGCATGCCCGCTGTTAGAGCTTGATTTTTTTTAATTTAATTTCGCAATTGTATGAGTGGTGAAAAGTAAGGAACAAAACAAAACAGCAGGGAAGTGCAGTGCTCCCAACTTGATTCTTGTTATTCATTACATTGCATTGTTGTCCCATTCATTTAGGGCAATACCACTGAGTCTTCTTTTGCATTCCCTTCTATTTCATGGGATTGCCCAGTTTATTCAGTCTTGCCATAATTTAGTTTGTCAAAACCTCTTGAAACACCCTACATTTCGGAAACCCAGACATTGTCAACATGTTTACTCCATCCGACTCTTCAACACTCCATAATTTTATGCTGATAAAATATTTAAATTTATTGTTGTCCCTGCTTAAGCTGTGAATATCTCGTTTCACTATCTTCCTTCTGGTAAAAGAGAGATGATAATGCTGGTGCTACTAGGGTCACATGTGTGATGTTAAATGAAATAACTCTGTTTGCTATAGGACGATGATGTGAAAACAAAGGGTGAAGAATTTGCTCCTTTCGTATTTCTTGGAGTGAAGCTCAAGTCTATAAAGAAGTAAAGGGTAAGGCTTTACATGGCGATATGGCCAAGTCTTTATTGCATTCCATTCCATTTCATGGTATTGTTCAGATTATTCTATCTCACCTTATTTAATTCTTAAAATTTGTTGCAATGCTCTTTATGCTACAAAGCTAGCGGTTGTGAACGTGTTGACTTTATCCATTTTTTTAACTTAAGGTAATTTTACGCTTAAAAAAGATGTAAATTCTTATAATTACTAGACTCCATGATTTTGGCAGTTCCAGGGTTTAAGTCACGCCGGTACCGTCATATCTGTTTATTTTGAGTGTTGTTGTTAATTTATGGGTAATCAATTTCAAAAGAGTGCGAGCTTATAAGAGCATTTTAGTAGCCCATATTTAAACTTGGGGTCCTCTTATACTACCTAATAATTCACTTGAACCAATATCTCTTCTAGAGAAATTCAACAATTCTAATTTAATAATCCTATCGGCCTCTAATTGTACCTTTTAGGACAATTGCTAGTAATATTATTATCCATTAATATCATTGCAACTTCGTGGGAGGGAGGGCCTCGAATGAAATAGCAACAAGAAGTAGGGAGCAGTACGATGTCCAACGCGAGTTCTATGGAGTCGAGGGCCAACTAAGTCACATTTCATGACTCTAACAGACTTACCCTATTGACTGCAAATTTTAGCGGTCAAATAATTTACTTAATTGTTGTTGGCCGAATTTTAACGTATTTAGGAAATTGTGATCTCGTTGAAAATATAAGGTTAAAAATATGAAGTTAATATTGCAAATTTTGGTAGCTCAAATAATCGAGTTAACGGTTATTAGCTTTAGAATTTTTAAAGATACTTGAGAAATGGGAAATTATAATGGTATATTTCCCATTATAATTATAATATATTATAATTATATTTATTATATTGAAAAGTTATATAGGATATTAAAATATTTTAGTTATTTTGAAGGTTGATATTGAATAAAATAGTAATTGTATTATATTTGAAACTGTATAGGAAAGAGTAGTATAAAAAAATGTGATATTTTGATTTGATTATTATTTAAATTATAAATATGAATTTATTTTATTTAAAAATAAATTTTAAGTTTCTAAAATTGTTTTGATAAAAAAAAATTGGTTTTTTATACGGTAAGGTAAGTATAAACAATATATAAAGTATATTCATTTAAAGACACAACAAATTGACTATATAAGCAACGATAAATTTGATCTAGAAATTATGTTGACCTATAGTGCCATATTTATGAATGTACTGAAGACTGTGTAATGATAGTTGCTATCATTGTGAAATTTATCTATAAGTCAAAATCTTTGGAATTCCAATAGTGAAAATTGTTAGTCATAGTATGTTGTTGACCATAGTATGTTGGAGTCGTGAAGGAATGTGGATTAACATAATGGATTGTTGATTGGGGAAACCGATCACATTACTTGCATTAAAAGTTAATGGGAAAGAGTGTTATGGATTGGGGAAACCGATCCGATTACTTGGATTACAAGTTGATACGAAAGAGTGTTCTGGATTGGTGTTGTTTTGGATGAAAATTTGATTGTGAATAGAGGAATTCGATTATGTGAAGTGAGTTAAAGGCAGCCATAGGTAAATTACATTTGTGGATCGATAGTTTTAGCTTAAGGGTCAGTCTCTATTACAATGAGAGTTGGTGTAGCATGGAGCCTATGGTTAGGTGGAGTGTCCCTTTTTCACAATCAGTATGATCTATGATGACCAAATGGTTTAATTATTCTCTCACAACAAAGTTCATATGATTGCTAACATAAAATTGATGTTTGTACAACCTTGAAAAACATTCAAAGGACAATGATATTTATTTATATCTTCAAAAGGACGCAAACAAAAATAATATTTATCTATATCCTCAAAATGATAGAAACAAAAAGCATTAGACTTAGATAATATACTATGCAAAAGTATATAGCAATTTCAAGGTTGCATTTCAATATTAAAAATATGCTTCCCAATAGAAATTGAAATTCAAGTAGTGTTCCACCATTTCCTCCCATTTGGGGATACATGCTACATGTGTCCCTTAGGATTAAATGTTTTACACTTTCTTACGAGAAGGAAGACAACCCAAGACATTGGGGGAATGCGTGTTTTTAGGGAAGTGAAGCCCTAATTGCAAGTAAAATGTGTTAGATGCATCAAAAGCCTCAATAAGAAAAAAACCACTCTAGATACCATCCTTTTCATGGAATCATAAAATTCACACTTGATACCATCCTTTGATAAAATGTGGAAAATACTTTGATAATTGATGCTATATCTTACATTGAAGATAAAAATTACATAAATAAAAGAAAAATTAGCAATCACTCCATAAAAGAGAACTTGACAAGATGACCATTGCCATTCATGTGTCTCTATCAACTTGTGAAATAAATTCTTCACAAAAAAGTTATGGTACAATATTGCATTCAGATTTTCAGGCAATAATTAGTAGATATCGCAGTATGGTTTTGTTTACTAGATAATTTACTACACAAACTATCTATGAAAGGTTCCACCATAAATATTAGAGGACTTTTCAATTGTCAATCAGAATGGTTACTAAAATGGAAGTGAAAGATTACCAAACAGGAACTCTAATGTAAAAGGAGAGTATTTACGTGGTTAAAAAATGGTGTGCCTCACACACAATTACTATTGTTGCTTTGCATATGCATGCAAACCACACAAAGCTAGTGTGTCATTTCCCATTTTCTTTCTGATAGATTTTGTGATGATGGTATTTATCTCTTGTTTCCTAATAACCATTCCTATGTCAAAAAATAATCCCATATGCCTCAAACATCCTTCTTTAGCAACATCTTCTTCTTCGATAATTACGTCATAAACTATTACGTTCCAATTGATTGGATTAGCCTCATAACATTACTTCAATATTTTTAGGAAATCCTCATCGTTCCAATCATGCAAACCCCATTGTAATTTCATTCATAAAAATTAATTAACACAAATATCAACAAATAAATGTTAGCAACAAAAAAATTTACTAAATCATTGAAGTTTACATATATATAATTTACTCATTTCTCAAACGACGTGAAGGAAATATAGAGTGAGTATCTTAATAAACTCAACATGAGTTGAAGGTATATAGTCGAACATATTCCCACCCACCTGATTCACTCCTGCAATTGAAACGCCTAATACAAATAATTCCACTTACTTCCAGTGATCCTCTTAATAGTTACCATGCTTATGACAAAATAATTTCACTATTGGGATATGTAGAGGTTACTTGATAAAGTAGGGGCACTAGCAATTACATGTGGGAGATCAAGATTGATGGCATGAATGTGAGAGTGTTGATTGATAATCAAGGATAAGTTCCTCCTCCCATGTCCACCAAAGTATTTATATTTTGAAACCCATCATTAGAAATCTCAAGAAAAAAAGCCATGATTAGGCGAGTGTTAGTTTCCATACTCTTGTAAGACATGTTGCTCTTTTTGGGGATGCTCTGCATATGTCGCCAAGTTCCCATGCCCAAATTGTTGTTGGAGGAATTGCAACCTTCAATCACAAATTCGTGAAGGTGCTCACATCTAGTAAATAAAGTCATTTATGGAAATTATAAGTAATAAAATGTGTGTAAGATTCATCACTTTATTTCTACATCAACACATTGGAGAAGATGGTGAGACCATATTTGTATTGCATAAAGTCCTTGCAAGAGTCCCTTCCCTTAGTGAAAATGTGTTAGTAGGTGAGACACCTAAGAAGGGGAAACAATTATTCAAGGTGATGGGAATTCTTGGTGGAAAATGCAATATAATAAGTGATATGCTCTACAAAAATATCATGACCTCCTCCTTGGGTGGCGATAATATCTGGAATGTTGAGGAGAACGGAAAATTTCAACAGCATGGGCTTACCCATAGAATATATCAAGTCTTGAAGTTGGAAATTAATTGAGTTGGAATACACTACTTGGGGAGTTTTAGAAGGTGAAGAAGGAGGAGGAAGAGTTGCAGAAGAAAGAACAACATCAGTCATGGTGGACAAACACTGAGCAAGTATGACACATACTTTGTTTTCTGCCCCCATTAAAGTTAGGAATAACAAGTTCTGCGGGAAATATTTATAACTGCCGTGACAACATTACCTATAACGAAATACCTTATAGGCACCTTAAATTTCAATGGATTTCACCTGAGAGATAGTACACAACATGAACACAATGATGTTAAGCTAAGCCACAATATTTTCACTACAACTGCAATTATGAAGTTATGAATTTAACGAATGTCTACAAAGAAGTTATCAATAGTAATGGAAGGTAAATATGGTGTGAGTTCATGGCAGATTGATAATTGAATTACAGTGTTTAGCAATATTCATAATCTATAATGCCTCACAAACTTTTACAAAGTTTCATCTCGTAATGCTTGGTGCCTTATGGTATATCGTCATGTTATTGTTGCCTCAAAGGAAACAAAGGTCTCAACTTTTATGGAGATGTCTAAATAGATACATAACCATCTACTTATGAATATTGCATTAAGATGGTATGATCAGTGTTATCCTCACCAAAGTGCTTTCTAGATTTTTCCTTTTGTTTTTGAGATGAGTGCATATGGGGTTGTCATCAATTCTTCCCAATAAATCTTCTTCAAAAGGAACATTACCTTAATGCTAAGGATGATATCATCACTTTCATTTTCATTTCAAACTTTTGGCATTTTCACAACGATGGTGGGATATGAAGAGCACACTTTCTAATGCTCAAATTAAACAAAATGTGCTTTGGCTTACTTAAAAAATATTTGGTTATGTTGGCATGGAAAGTCAAACCATCGTGTCTATTCAGTGATTCTAGAAGCCTTAGATAATGCTCTACATATAATAAAGGATTTCCTTCTATTAAATCCAAATACAGATCATATGCACCTAACTAACTCAAATGGAGATTTTTAAAGCCTGGAAAGAAAATATAAGCATTCTCAACAAAATAGCATATCTTCTACATATATCGGTAGTATAAACCAATGTGGAACAAAAAATATTTAAAATTAAAAGGTAATAATTAATTCACTACCTTGATTTATTATTATATATCATATTTTTATATTATTGGTTATTATTTATTTTGCACTTATACAATGAATTTTAATTATTTTTCTTTTGATAAGATATATTATTTTACATATTTAATACATATGTTGTTGTATAATTCGCTCTATTTTGCAAATAATATATTAATAAATTTGTTATCTATTTTACTATTAAAATATTAAAGAGACTTAATATTATTATTGTGTTGATGCATGTACATCCATGTATGGACACAATAAAAATTGGTAACTTGAAAAAACGTTGAAAGGACAATGATCTTTATTTATATCTTGAGAAGGATGAAAACAAAAATAATCTTTATCTGTATCCTCAAAATGATAGAAAGGAAAAAAAATAGAATTAGATAATATAAAATACAAAAGTATGTAGCAGTTTCAAGATTAGATTTTAATAGAAAAATATTCTTCCCAATAGCAATTAAAATCCAATCACCGTTCCAACATTTCCTTACATATGAGCATACATGTTAGCTGTGTCCCTTAGGATTAAATGTTTTCCACTTGCTTCAGAGAAGGAATAAAACCCAAGACTTTGTAGAAATGGGTTTTTTGCTCAAAATGAAGCCCATAATTGCAAGTAAAATGTGCTAGATGAATCAAAAACCTAAATCAGAGAAAATCACCCTAGATACCACTGTTTGCATGGAACCATACAAATTCACCATACATGCCATCATTTGATAAAATATGGAGAATACTATGTTAATTGATGTTATATTTTACATTGAAGATAACAAATACATAAATAAGAGAAAAATTAGGGAACATTCCATAAAAGAACCCTTAACAGGATGACCATTGTCATTCATATGTCTCTATTAATTTGTGGAACACATTCTTCCCAAAAACATCAACGTAGGGTATTGGACTCATATTTTCAGGAAAGAATCAATAGAGATGGCAGTATGGTTTTGTTTACCAGATAATGCTCTGCAAAAACTATCTATGAAATCTTACTCCTTAAATATTAGAAGAACTATCAATTGTCAATCGACATGGTTACTAAAATGGAAGTGTAAGATGACCAAATAGGAACTCGAATGCATGAGATGAGTATTGACAAGGTGAAAAAAAGGTGCATCTATCACACAATTGCTATTGTTACATTTTTTGTCCATGTAAACTACATAAAACCAGTGTGGAATTTCCCATTTTCCTTATCATAGTGTTGTAGGACCTCCAAGACCCTCCAAAATTTTGGTCTGCATCCAAATTTTAGAGCCTTCATTGGATTTTCCCCTTGATAGTTGCAAACACTCAGGCTCATCCATTGAGCTCTTATCAAGTTTTCACACCATTTTGCTTGATTGATCATCAATTCTCTTTTCGCATGTTGATCGTTGTGTCATGCTTGCAAGTTTGTTCTGCCATTTTGAATTTTTGTCTTTGTGTGTATGAGTTATTTTCACTTTGTCAACATTAGTCACACTCACACGCAAACTTGTAACTATTGCACAAGTGTTGTCATGGTCATTCGAAGACATATTTCAATTGTCGCTCTTAACCTTTAAGTCAATCTCCCTAAGCACATTTTGTCTTCTTGGTTCGAGGTGTCTCTTCATCAAGTCATGCTGAGTGTGCAATGAAATTGTCATGTATGCACAAGTACACTTGATTTCACACGTAGTTAATTTTCCTTAAAATCTATTGAGGGGAGTCAATTTTCTTGAAAATTTGTCAACTGGATAACCTTTCGTCAATGGGACTCGATCTCAGTAACCTTGCATTGCCACCTAAAACTACGCAGAGAGGTTCTCCTCTAGGAAGCCTTCTCTGCACAATTCTGAAAATGAGCCAACTGATTAACTCCCAAATCTATGGAAAGCTTGTCCCAAAAATAGTTCTAATATGCACTTCCCGCAAGACCTTCCATCAAGCCTTCTGCTAGTCAACTGGAAGAAATGACTTGAGTTGTGACCCAGGGCTGCAATGATCTCCAAAATTATGTAGAGTTGTCCTTGACCTACCCTTCTTCTTCACTCTGCAACCAGATCCGTAATTTCATAGAGTTCTCCTCCACCAATCCTTCTTCCTCGAACTGTAACCAGCCCAGAAACTATGCAGAGTTGGCAGGAAGGCTTCCATGCTAACATGCTCTACTTAGTTAGAAACCTGCATAGAACTGGCTGTCACCATCCCTTCCTCCCCATTCTACAATCAAACAAGGAATTACGAAGAATTGTCCGAGCTTGGACTGTCTCCTGAGATTGCGCAATTTTGACTAGCAACTCCTGCATCCTGATCTTGTCCTCCTCTAGAAAATTGCGTAGAATTTTTTGGGAGTGCCTCCTTCTACCCACACCGTATTCCCCAGATAAATTGGATAGCTTCCATCTAAATGAACTTCCTAGTGTTTCCCTTGAAACTTGCGAAAATTGCTCCAGTAGCTCCCTAACACCTCACCTAGCCTTCCTCCTAGAAACTTCGTAATTCTGCCTCCCAACTAGGTTTTTCCCCATAGGTGTCACTACTATTTAGGATTGCTAAAAAAATTCTCCCAGTGACATCTGCACATTTTTTCCTCACACTGCTCTAGAGCCTCGCATCCTGGCATGAGTTGTGCTCTATTCAGTTTTAGTGCTATGTCCCTCTCCTAGTCACCTGCACTAAAATGGAAAACAATGCATCATGTTAGACTAGGAGATTTGTGGATTTGATGCCATCTCATCATGAGTGATTGCAGGAATAGGTACATCAATGAACATTGCGCGACGACAAACGGGATGGAAAAGAGGCACATGCTAAAAGACTTTCTTGCAGTCGAACGAACACATGAAGAACATTGAGAAAGTGAGCCAAAGGGACACATTCACATGCACCATCAAGCAAAAACCAAGACCATCGAAGACCTCGTGAACTTTTCCATGTGGAGGTGAAGACTTATTACACCGAGAGTAAACCATCACTTTTCCATGTCAGTAGTGTCATGAGTTGTTTCGGCCACATCACTACTATGGGCCATATTTGTTGTAATCAATGTAATGTAAAGTGGAAGTCCAATAGACCCACGTATGAAGTCGAAGAGTCATGTCAAGTCACAAAGCCATAGGAAGTCAAACATTCATGAGGGAAGTTAAAGAGTCACAAGGGTCAGTTATACCGCCTTGGTTATATATACCCCCTCATTGTATGAGAAAAGTACTTTTCACCTTAGCTCCTTCCACATAGTCTTGAGAGTTTGTAGTCTATTCTTTGAGGATCGAGGCGTGGCTCCAATGTCCCACTACTAGGACTAGTGATGTATGGTGTACAAATGTGTCTCATATATTTTTCTTAATTTAGAAGCATGTCTCACGCTAGCACGTTTTAACACATGTTTTGTATCCATTTGTAAGACAATTATTTAAACATTTTTAATGCATGTTTGCTTAACCTGTACTAAGATAGTTGAACTACTATGGTTATTTTAGTACTCATATTATTGAAGATGTTTTGTATCATTTATCACTGTTGTCTCGTCCATATGGACTACTCCGCTGAAAATTAGACATGTCGTCTTTGTGTTTTCTTGGTTTTAACGATCATCACCCCCATATGGAGTATTCTGTTGGATGGTGTATGTGTCTTCCCTTGAACTTTGGTTTTCACGACTGCCACATCCATTGTCGACTATTCGAATGGATGTTGGATAGACCCTTGTTGTTATTTTCTTGTGTCTCCTCTTGGGTTGGGAATATTCCCTCTCATCATGAGGCTCACTTTACCTCCCCTTTTTTACAGTAAGAGAACCCAAATACAGAGTTACATTAGGAACTCACCAGGCACACTAACCTTTTTTTCTTGAAGTTACAAGCATAACACTCTCATGTACTAAAAACAAAGAATTAAGGAAAGTATCTAAGATAATGGCAACTAGGCCATCATACCGGATGGGACTCCTACACCGAATGGTGTGAGGTCTAGTTGGAACTTAATTTTGGGGAGATCCCCTAAATGTTGGTGGGTCCAACACAGTCAACATTTCTAGCACTAGAAGGAGGGTTGCTAGTTTTTTATCGATGAATGTCTTATCAACCCCACATACCCATCATCTAGTCAAGGTAGTAACACAAAATCCCTTTCTCCCATGCGAAACTATGAGATTGGTTACTCCTCACCTCCTAGACCCGAACAAGCAATTTCATATGATCACCTTTGGTCAGTCATTCTGATCATGTCAATATTACAAATTTGTTGGACTAATTCCAGGAGTACATAATCTTCCCTCTTCATAGAGGAAGCAAAATACTACACCCACAAGAGTATGTTTGTTGAAGAATTGATCCTCACCACTATTGAAGAGCTCACAGAAGCTGTTGAGAATCAAGAGGAACCTCCTTTTTCCTAAAAGGAGAAGAAGCTAACAAAAAACTCTTGGGCTTAGGTTCCTGTGGAGGTAGTGGAGGGGAAGGCAGTGGACAAGGTCGAGGGAGAGGTGAACCAATGGATTTGGAGGTTGAACAATCTGATTCAGAAGAAGAGCGGGAGTATGAAGAAGAAGACGACATGGTTGATCCAAATTTGGAATGGATGACACAGAGCCCATTGGCACTAAATGGTGCCTTGCACAAAATTCCAGGGCACACAGAGAATATTTTGATGAAATATGACCCTTACAAAGTAGTGAAGGCATAAGATCATCTAGACACATTCTACCTACATGTACAGACACTCGAGGTGCATTACGATGATATTGCATGTAGAATATTTACATGTACTTTGGATAGTAGAGCAATCGTATGGTACCACAACCTTCGTGTCAACTCCATTTAGAACTGGGGGATGATCAAGAGAATCTTCCTTGAGAAATTTGCTAATGACAAAACCCCTTCCATGTTGTTGAAAGAATTGGGTAGTCTTAATATGGAGACAAAAGAGAATGTGAAAGACTTCAACCAGAGGTTTACTCATATCCTGAACAAGTTCACTGCTGACACTAAACCTCATGACTCCATCACAATCGAATACTACACATTTTCACTGTTGAGTAGCATTGTGAAGTTCATCAAATGAGCTACAAAACCAACACTGCTTGGAAATTTCCAAGAAGTAATTGATGTGGAGAAAGACCTGCGCATGATTGGAGTCATTGTAGATAATGACCAACGAAGGACTATACAAATTCCAGAAGAAGGTCACAGGCTTCTCTAAGTAAGGTGAAGGAAAAAGTAACATGTGAAATTGAGACCCTTACTCATCTCCTTAAGTCCTTGACAACTAAAGTAGCAAAACTAAAGTAATGGATAAGTGAGACAACAGTGAGTAGTAGACCTCCTAGTTTTGCGGGCAGAAAGAATGTAACATCAGGGAACAACGCTAGTCAGATGGCTAAAACTACATAGA
Source organism: Pinus taeda (assembly GCA_000404065.3). Lineage (NCBI taxonomy): Eukaryota > Viridiplantae > Streptophyta > Pinopsida > Pinales > Pinaceae > Pinus > Pinus taeda. The sequence goes on from APFE031231483.1 coordinate 124,896, forward strand.
GTTTAGATGTTGTTTTCTAAACATACCTGCTTTGTAAGGACAACTTCTATGATTTCTACTAAGAACAACACTTAGAGAAGACCTATGGAGATTGGAACTGAGTCATGGACTCTGTGACTTCAAGGATGAAATATCATTTTAATGTCAATAAGTGGGATCAGCTCCAAGTTTTGGTCATGTATTTAACATGTATCAATGTCTAAATGCTTCCCAAAAGAAAACAACCACTGAAAAGGAGGCACCAAAATAGAATGATCAATAAAATTTTTCTGAAGTCAAGTGGCTCCTACTGTGATTGGCATACCAAAAGAAAAATTCAAGAAACTATTCAGAAAAATTGATCCAATGGTACCCTCGAAACAAAAAATAAAAAGAAAGTCTAGGAAGACAGTTACAATGAAAGATACATCCATGAGAAACTCACTTAAGAAAAATCCACTGGACGATACAAACACAAGTCTTCCCTTGGAAAACTCGGTGAGTCTCCCTGTTTTGGACTACCATATTGTTGAAGACATGAAGAACACCCTTGCGAACATATCTCTATATGAACTCTCCAAACTCATAGGTTAGTGCGATATTTTGTTGCCACACTAGGAAAACCTCCACAGACAATGTTGCCTCTTCTCGCAAGGAACAAGTCTCCCAGATCACTCGCATTTGTACTCAATTCATAGAGATGAAGTGAACTCCCTCTGTCCTCCATTTTTGTTGTTGTTTGAAGTATTGAGCTTCAATTTCCACAAATATTTAGTTTACTCTAGTGCATGAGTTAATCTCATGCCCTTCTCTATTGCTAAACAAATCAATATGCAATGGAGTAGTACAACCACACATATCATCGAACTTCATTGAACATGTGTAATAGCCATTAGTGAACTTCAGGATGTGATCATCCGATTATCGTCCGACAGATGAGTTCACCAGTGCATCAACATTGTGGTAGTGAACTTCCCAGAAGCATATGGCGTACTGCTCAGTAAAGACTGGTCTAGCTTTTTACAAGGATATTTTGCTACAGACTAGTCAGACTTATGGTTTTTGTATCAGGAAAGAAACAACCAGATTCGAGTATTGTCCGAGAGGTATATGAAACACAATGTTACTCCGTTAGATATTCAGATTGAACCATTGGCTTTCGCAGAAAGTTTGTTAAACATTTGCTTTTTGGAAATGGAGTTGGTGTGTTATCTTGCACAATCAAGCCCCACCCCACCAAATACACAGTTGGGTCTCCTTCCTTGCCCAACTAGTGAAAATAAAACTTGTACAACACTTTGTAATAGTAGTAGCAGTAATGTTAGTAGTACTAGAGTGGCAAGTGGTCGTTGTACAAGGTCTTGTGGACCTTGTATTTTGACGGATCCAAAACACAGGATGGCTCTTGAGACGAGTGTTTTTTGATTGACCTAAGGAAAATAAAGCATTTAGTCTCAAGCTGCTTCGAGTTTGAGTGCACAAATAACACTGTTGAATATGAAGCACTCATCTTGGGTTTCCACAAAGCCCTCGGCCTCAATGTTCCTATGCTAAAAGTGGTAGGTGATTTAGAGATTATGGTACGATAGGTATGTAACACCATACATTGTGTCTTACCTCATATTAAAGGTTCCCAGCAAGAGGTACGTGGCTTATTATAATTTCGAATCTTTTAATATTGCATATGTACTAAGAATGGGCAAAGTAGCTCCTAACACTCTGACAAATGCTGCTACTAAGATGGCATCGCTTAGGGATAGATTTACTGTTGAAATTTTGTATAAGCCATCTATCCATGACAACATAACTAATTTTCATGTTTTTGATGATGATGAACAAATATTTCATTTTATGGCCAATGCTGACATTTTGAAATACGTAGCCATAGATGAAGACGTGCACGAGTAATCTCTACAAGAAACACATGATGACAATAAAGGAAACCCCATCCCCAAGGTTGTGGTTTCACATGAGAAAACCTATGACTTGCAGAACTGCTTCAAAGGGCCCAAGAACACCAAATCCCATATTTCTACACTGATGCACGAACAGATCAGCTTAGGAATAGTAGGAGATCCAAACATTGTAAATCTTCGTACATGTTGCACACCAGAGGAGCAGCAAGCATTTTCCCGCCTATTCAGATAGTACCATGATGCATTCATGTGGAAATATGATGATTTGGAAAGATATGACATGAAAATAATCCAACACATCATTCCAATCAAAGAAGGGTCAATCTGTTTCAACAGAAACTCAGAAAAGTCCATCTGTCTCTTGAACCCTTGATATGGAAAGAATTGTCTAATTTGTTGGATGCTCAGATCATATACAAGGTTTTTCATTCTACTTGGGTTTCAAATTTAGTTCCTGTAAGAAAGAAGTCTGGGGAGATTCACCTATGTGTAGATTTCTGAAATCTTAACAGGGCCTTGGACAAAGACAACTACCCAATTCCGTTTATGGAGCACATCTTGCAAGCAATTTCTGGAGCCTAAATGTTCTCTCTCCTTGAAAGATTTTCTGGATATAACCATGTTTTGGTAGCAGAACCTGATATACTTAAAACTCTTTTATGTACCAAGTGGGGTATGTTTGCTTATATAAGAACTCCATGTGGGCTTGTAAATGCAGGAACAACCTATCAACGTGCTATGGACATTTCCTTTCATGGGATCATCAGACAGAGTGCGGTGGCTGACCTTGATGACGTGATAGTCTTTTCCATAAAGCAGTTAGACCACCTATGTGATCTAAAGAATATCTTCGAGTGATGTCGGAAGTACGATATATCCTTGAATCCCAGGAAGAGCATATTTGCATTGTCTTAAGGGAACCTCCTTGGGCACATTATCACCAAGAGTGGAATCAAGTTTGATGCGAACTGAGTTCGGACTATTACACAAATTCCTCACCTAGTCAACAAGAAAGATATGTAGTCCTTCTTGGGGAAGACAATCAATCACTGTGGAATTATCTCATCCCAAAATTACCTTAATTATTGATAAAATTGGCCTCAAAATTGAGCTATATAATTTACTTCTATCCTCTATTGACAGGCTCTAGTAGATAGACAAAAGGATTTCATCAGAAAATGTAGTGTAATTATCAGATTGAGGAAGATCCAGGGCTTTTTGAATCAACAAGGGAGACACCTGTAGAATGTTTTCATGAAGGGAATTCATTACATAGAATCTCTATGGGTATAAATATGAGGTTAACCAATTGATGAATTATGGGAAAATAAAGTTTTAGGAATACTTGCAGTGAATAAGCTACATTTAACTATTATTGCAGAGATTTCTGACTCAACCTCACTAGCTAGAATGTTTTGATGGACTTTCATTAAACTTAATGGAAAACATGGTCCATAATATCATATTCCATGTCCATTAAAAGTATATGGGTGGAAGAAACAAATAAAGTGGGTTTTTTGGTCATTTTTAGATATACATTAAAAAACACAAGGTAGATTAAAACTCTAAATACCCGGTAGTTCGAAAGATGCTTGATGACAAATTCAATTATCGATGTCTGTCAAGAGAAGAAACTGGAGGGAAAATGGCAGTTAAAATAGAAGAATTGAATGAAATTGGGTTTTTTATAGACAAATGGTGAAAAAATTATAATTAAGGTAATGGAGAGTTCAAATAAAAGAGTATGGAAGGGTGACATGGTGGACATCATGGTAGGTGACGTGGATGTGTGGTGGGTGAGGTGGCATGAGGTGGAGTGACGTGGAACTGATGATGTGGAAACCACCCTCTGTGGGTGGTTTCATCCCTTTGTGTCGCCGTGGTTGATCACAACTGTCAATCACCCCAATGTTGACTTCTTGAAATCTCTTGCTTGAGGGCACCCCACAGTATAAACATCGAGCTAGTGATGATGTCAGAGTCATTGTAAGTGCAAACCCGATGTATAGTACAACAATGCTTTTTGACAACTACAAGCTTTTTAACAATTTTCTCTGCTTAGCACTCACGGGCTTGGACCACTCCCTTTAAAATATATTTTATTTTACTAACCCAAACTTTCGGTATGCACCATAGTCTCTGTGCAACTATAGTCTATACTTTTCTTTTAGTAGACATATATGTCTATTTTCTTTTATGATTTCATGGTTTTATTCAACTAAAAAGAAACATTACTACAACATATTCATCATGATTTTAAAAGATAATATAATATGGTGAGAGATTCCCCAAAAAATATATATATACAAATATTATATTATTGAGAAAATCACCTTCCATGTTTCCTATGCATCATGGGAATTCACCCATTTATTATAGATATTAATTTATGGGGGTTTCTTAAAATTTTCCTGAATTTTCTCCACCAATTTGAAAAATGAGGAAAACCATCAACACCATTTGGGGATTGATAGAGTAGACTAGACAAAGGCAACATGCTTTAAATAAATTAGAACCCTACATATTTAGAGTGTATTGAATTAAGACACACAAATTCTTATAGATGCCACTCTAAACAATGTCAATCACTTCCCTAGCGTCATTAATAAAAAAACAATAATCAACCAATAGTGGATGTTTCTAAGGAAAAACTTCTTAGGGTCTTATATTATATTTAGAAAACTACTAATACTACCACCATTTAAATACATTAATATCTAATAAATTTTAGTTCATTAATAAATATTAAATTATAAAACATAATAGTAAAACTCAAAATCTATGTCATGTAGTATTGTTAATTTATTACTACACAATCCATTTAAATTCATTAATATCTCATAAATTTTAAATTATAGAAAATAATAGTAATACTTAAAATGTGTCATGTAGTACTCAAAGCATACTCGTAATTTATATAGAAATTGGGTTTTTAATTAAAGAAATAAAAAAATACTATGCTTTATTTTATTATATATATATAGTTTTATGAGAAAATGAAATCCATAAATTTTTCAAACTAAATCGTAATATTAAACCATAAAAATACATCTTCATAAATCACTTCACTCTTTATATCTCATAAATCACTTAAGCGAAAATATTAGTGTAAATCACTTAAACTGAACTATTAGGAGTTTATGGGATTCTTATTAAAATGTTGGATAAAGCATGCAGAGAGAAAAATGGATGAAGAGGAAGCACCTGAACCATGCAGAGAGAAACATGGACGAAGAGGAAACACCTAGACGGTATATGTATGGGCTCAGAGCAGTGGGCCATTAATGAATAGAAGACAAATTTCTAGCAGGCTTGCTGAGTGAAGTCCAAACGATTCATCTCCCTGCCATACAATATATACACGTTTATACTGCTGATAGTTTCTTATGGTAGCGAAAGGTCCAACAGACGTATAAAGGGGCTGAGCAACAAAAAAATGGCAAGCAATATGTTTCTGAGGTCACCGGCTCAAAACAGTTGGAGTGAGGTAGTACCATATCTGAACCACCACAGAAATGGAAAGAAAACTCAGATAACTGAATATTGGGCACACGAGACACATTGTAACACAATGTAAAATTAGTCATCGCTTCAACTTGATCAAGCGCTTTTGCTAATGAATCTAAGAAGCAAATTTAGCTACAATCTAGTTATACGTTGCTTGTGGAATGGTAGTTAAAGAAGTCCCAAAAGCCAAACTTAGTTATTTGTCCACTTCCTGTTGGCAAACTCAAGGTGTTTGTTAGTAGATTCTAGGTGGTGTATCCGGGCTATAGTCTGGAGAAGGGATCCGCAACCCATAGTAAAGTCTATACTCTGGACAAGTCTGGATATGCCCCCGAACAGTTATCTGGACACATCCCCTTTGAGTTATCATATTCACACACAACTTGGCACTTTGGACCTACATACTGTACAGGAAGAGCAGAGGACAACTTCTCGAAAAGGAAAACGGTGTTGTATCCAGGGCAGTCCACACCACATCACTGCCAGTGTCCACGAGTAGCAATAAATCTTGAGAAGGAATGCCAACCGATAATTCGATGTAATACTCGTTGAAGTCGACGATAATGTTATCATAGGGCACTATAATCTCCTCCACTCTGATCCCTCCTCTCAAAGAACTTCTGGCATGAAGGGTCATAGACTCCATTACGCAACAATATTACACCACAGAGCTGTAGTGAGAGGATGATCAAGAAGATCAGATTTAACTTGGAGGCCACAATGTTGATGATTCAACAACTACTCTATGAATGAATAAGTTGAGAAATGATTATATATCATTGAATATAAGTAGGTAAAATTGAAGTAATTCAATATTAATATGAGCTGGAGGCCCGCTTCAGGTTGGAATTTCAAAACACATTTACTCATTAAATTTGACTATTTGCATATTTTTTTAATTTTTTTTATAAATTTTTAGAGAAGTATTTCGAAATTTGACTATTTTCACACTCTTTTTATAATTTTTTACGATTCTAAAGAAGGATCTCGGTGATCTCGGTTGTATTTCAACAAAAAATCACTGGACAAATTTTCCTATCAGTTTCCATTCCTGGTCCTGAATGACGATCACAGCCAAACAAATGAGTGAGGGAGTACGATCTCCATCAGGATTAGTTCTGTGGAGTCGAGGTTCTCTGTCAACTAAGTGACCTTTAATGAGTCTAACCGAATGGTCAATTTGTGGAATGCAGGGTTCTTATCCTATTTTAATCCAAATAATCGCAAATCAAATAGTTGACTTATTTGTTGTTCGTAGAATTGTTGTTGGTAGGAAATGCACAATCTAATTATATATATATATATGAAGTTTGATAAATTGAAATAATTTATTTAATTTTATATAATAGAAGTTAAATTGTCCTCCGTTCTTTATAGGCGAATGGAAACGTCACGAGGAGCTGGAAGAGGCACTTCAAGAAGAAGTATTACGAGAATGCAATCAGGAATTTTATGGGGAATATCTATTGTGGCCATGGAAGGTTATCACGCTGCTGATTGAGTGTTATGTTCTACCTATCACTGTTATACAGGGATATTGTAGCTTCTCCAAATGCACCGGTAAATCTGTGGACCCTAAGAATTCCGACTAGAAATGGGGCCATAGTGTTTCTATTCCATTTGAACATTTGATAGGACATTTACGAAGGTAGTGTTTCTATTCCATTTGAACATTTGATAGGACATTTACGAAGGAGTTTCTCTGCCTGTAAATATGATAAGAATATACTTTATTAAACTCACAATTTTTATATTGAATTTCTTTAACAATAAGAAGAGTGTAATTCTGGAATTTTTCCTGCAGCTTTCATCCAATTTAGAATGGTTTGTGAGTCTCCATGTATGTAGAAAGACGTTATTTCATTTGAAATGACTAGTTATATGATTCATTTTAAAGAAAATAGTTAACTTTAAAGCAAATAGTTAAACACAGTTATTTTTGTTACCTTAATATGTGTAACAAATGCTAAAGATATAATATTTAAAATATGAAGAATTTCATGAGACCTACACAAAGAGGAGGAGCCTTTTGCCACCCCATAGGCATTTCCCCTAATTGAGCTTCTAGACACATTTGGCTACAAGAGTCTTTCAAAACCTATGAATATTTTGGAGATTTTTTTGTCCCCAAACCCCTTAGTGTTTTTAGAAATGGAAATGTTGTGCCAAGATATGAGCTAGAACATTATTTTTCCTTCCTTCCCATCCCATATAAATCAAGATGATAGTTATTGAATTTTATGAAGGATCCCCATAGGAATCCATGGAAAATATGACCAATATACTTAGATGGCTTTTATGACTAATGTATATATATTTTAATTTTCAATCCCTAAATACCCACTTGTTTCACCACACTTGAATTATCTTTTCTATATACTAAGGTAATGCGTTCTTATCTAATTTTGTGTAGTTATTTGGATTTAGCATAAAGTCCATGCATTTAGACCTTTATTGATTTCCACTGCTTGAGTGGAAAAAAGAGTCTTAATTTGATGTTTTTCTTTATTCATCATATGCCCAAACAATGGAGTGAGGATTTTACAAGAAATATAAGCGTTCCAATGGCCTTTGCGAACATATTTAGGATAAATTTCAAGTGTTGAATATGATCCATGTTTCTATCTAATAAAATAATAATTTCGCATACAAAGAGTAGGTGGGTCAATTAACAATGATTACCAATGAAAATGCTTTTCGAAGTTGCCCAATTTTGGCATCCATAATGACTACTAAAACCCTTAGCAACCAATAATAAGAGTAGGGGGAAATGACATCCTAATTGACTTCTCTACCCAGATTAAAGAATGGAGAGGATCCTCCATTTATGAGAAGAAAAAGAAAGGAAGTTTTAACACAATTTAGTACCCAAGATACAAACACGGGAAGAAACCCCAAATGAATAAAGACAAGTCTAATATAAAAACAACTAACGCTTTCAAAGGGTTTAGAGAGATTCATTTCATACAAGATATCATTTTGGTGCTTTTTTTGCATAGAGTGGACTGGCCTTGTTGGGCAAGACCAATAGCTTCAAGAATTTAACCTCTTATTAGTAACTAAAATTGTTTAGGGGAGATGTGTTCCACAAGGATGTATTTCAAATGGATGAAAATGATTTTTGATATGATTTTGTAAATGATGTTAGATGATAAGGATAAGGGTAAAAAATTACTAAAGGAGTTAGGATGGTAATCTTTTGGGATCATGGCAATGAAGGTAGTGTTGAATGGTGCCAAAATTTACCCGAATTGTGGGGGAAAATCTAATAAGCCCTACTAGATCATCGCATAAGAAGTCAAAATATTCTATATATAATGATATAGGAAGATCACCTGGCCTAAGGATCTTCCCTTTGTGAAAACATAATAAGCACTTATTCAAGAAGATGGTGTAATCTCAACCACAAGATTGTTGTTTTCCTCTTCATTTACAAACCTGAGAAAGAGTCCAACCATTTAAGATTTGGTCTATCATTTCTTTTTCATGATGAAAAGTATCTTTGAAATTTTTATAGCCTTCCTCGGAAATGTCTTTGAAAATGGAGGCTATAGATCCACCTTGTCTTTTAATCTTCCACATGGTGCTTATAGTCTTGCAATGACTTGTACTCTTGAGAAAATATTGTGTACTTTCATCCCTAGCTTGAAGCTAGAGATATCTAATCTTCATTTTCCACTCCTTTTATTTATCTACAATGGTTTCTTTCTTTTTTCTTCAAGGTCTCCAATATATTTCTGATGGTCAAGAAAACCATTTTGGAAAAGTGTTATGATGAAGTGAAACATTTATATTTTCTTCGGTATCATCTAAGGATTGTGTATATTGAGCCTCTTTTTGGTTTTCCCACTTTGAGATACCACTTTGGAAAATTTTAAGTTCACTTCAAACTAGATTAATGGGGATTCTAGGGAAGTAGGGAACAAGGAGCATTGAGCTTTCTTGGTAAAATCATGAAGAGAGGGATATTCAAACCAATGACAATTTGACTTAAGGGTATTGGGTAGATTTAGGGGAGAGGAACTGTATTCAAAGAGGATGACATTGTGATCAAAATCACCACCTATAGTGACCAATTGGAACATCCTAAGGAAGATAGTGAGAAAAGCCTTATAAATTAGGAAACAATTTAGGCATTTTGAGACTTCAGCCATCCTGAATTAATTATTTTTCTAGATAGGCTAAAGTTCTTGGGGCATGATGCCAATGAATCTAGCGTCATCGATATGTTCAATGAGAAACTTTGACAATAGCTGAGGATTCCTTGAGGGCATCTAGACTTTAGACTGTACCTAGTTAAAATTTAGGTAAACACTTACAATGGCATTTTGAGGAGCAGCCGAGTGTGTTATGAAGCGACTTTCCCAAAATGATTTCTTATCAATATTAGGTTTATAGATATTGCAGTGGATGAAGAACATATCAAGATCATATGAGCATATGTATGGGGCCATCCTTAAGAGAATAGACCAGATCAATTTTAGATACATATATTGAGTATTCCAACACAGTATGAACCCTTGTAAATGAAAAAATGCATCCAATGAAAGAAGTTCCTACTAAGAAGAAGTTTTTGTAATACAGATTTTGTGTACTAACCCTCTGTCATTGATTCTTGAAGAAATATGACATGATGATTGTGCATTGCTATGAGAATTTTTATAAAATAATTTTTTAAAGAGATTGACCAATCGCTTGTAGTTGAAGGATAAAAAAGTCATTTGTGAGTCATATGGCAGGATGGTTCTATAAGCAACACAGGTATGGAATTATTTTCCCTAAACCAATCTCAATTTTTTCTTAATTTTAAGCCAACAAGGGGAAGGTTTTTCTTCCTTTGCTAGAAACTTTTGATGCCCTGTGTCTAATAAACCAATCCTAGTTCCTATATGTGATGCAGGTATTTTGTGAGAGAACATAGTTTGTAATGAGGGGAAGAGGATGAAGTGGAAGATGAGATGGATTTGCAACAAAGGAGGGAAATATTTGAAATACAGAATGTGGTGGTGCGAGTGGGTATGACAGGATTGAAGGAGGATACTAAAGAGGAGATGGGGAAATAGAGACCTAATGGGAAGGATAAATAGTCATAAGGGTTAATTTGGGAAGGGGAGGTATTGGATGAAATAGTAGTAGTTGAATGAAGTGGAGCTAGTGACTTATTTAAAGGAAAGAAAATAGTAGAGGAGAGATGGTTTTACAAACATGTAAGGGAAAAGGATCGTAAAGAAGCTGTAAGCAATGTGGGTGTCTCCTTCTAATTAGAATTTAAAACTAGTGGGGAATTCTTTGAGTGAAATACCTCTTTTTTAGTCATAGGAAGAGAGTTCTGTTCTATTGTTGGGGATTCTATGCGATAGGTGACTAGAGATGGTGAAATTTGCAATGAATGGGGAGGATAAATAGAGTAAAGATCATGCTTGTGAACCCACTTGTTCTTTTAATTTCCAACAGGACATTCCTTGCCAAAATGTATGTGATCTTGCAAGTGGATGTGTTTGAATGGAATGCCTTTATATTCGAAGATCTAATGATGAAACAATTATCCCAAGTTGATATGTATTGATTCTAGTAGGCTTGAGGTTAAATTTATCCATACCAGAATTCAAGCCATGCTCATGTGTTGAAAGAAGAGGTCAAATTTGTAAAAGAAACTAAATTTTCCCCTATTTCCTTAACAACATATTGATACTAGAATAGTAGAAGAAAGCCTAGAAGCAAGAACCAAATAAATACTAAATCCATTTTTTTCAAGCAGGAATTAGAATTAATTGTCCATTTTTTCGCAAAAAGGGCTTGTAAGTCTCTGGACCAACGACCCTATAAGTTATTGTGAGCATCCTCCCCTGATTTTTCAATCCATCCCATCCAACGCTTATCCAAAATCATAGAACAGGGAGAATCACCTAAAATAAGGGAGAAATTACTCTTAATTGATTTCCAAAGAACAACTTTGCACATCCTTTTACTCATAAATATTTCGATGGCTAAATAATCCTCCATTTTATTTGTGTAATTTACCTATATGTCCTTCCCCAAGACCAAGATGGATTCCTCCATTGATCCTCCATTTTGTGTATGTCATTCAGGGATGCCACTTCCAAGATGTCACCATACTATTTTTAGTATGAGGTTGGCATTGGAAAACTTAGAAATTTTCAATAATCAAAAGAGCTATATGCAACATGTTCCATATATTGATTTCTACTTCTCTTATTCTAAGCCTATGGCTTCGAAAACAATACCATAGTGAATTTGTATGAAGCTAGCATTAGCAATTTATAGTCATATTTCTATTCCATATTGACTAAATAAATGTAAGTCAATGTAATTTGGCCCGTTTATTTATTACTATTGAAAAAGGATTTGTCGTTGAAAAATACATGGTGAAATGGGAAATAATTTATAATCATCAACTAATTTTAATATTAAAGATTATCATATTTTTTTTTTCGCAAAGGTAATATGTATGGATTTCATTTTTAATTTGATCAGAAATTTTTATTATTTAGATAAATAAATAAAAAAGATAGTATAAACTTGAATTACCTAAAATACATACATGAATTCGAATTTGATTTAATTCTAAATTAATCTCACACACACACACACACATTATATATATAGATATATTCTCAAATTTATATTTAAAATTAAAAATAGATTATTACATAAATTTGGTATCTAGAATATAAATTGTTGCTAAAACCTTTTCATTGTTCAAACACTATAAATCAATATATATCACTAGCAATAAGTTTCATACCTTACATAAAATTTTAATGAATACAAAATTGTCTATAGAATAATTGTTAAGTTGAATTTTAATTAACTTTAAGTTATATTTAGATTTATTAATTAATGTGATAGTTCTCTTAAATTAATATTTATATATATTATATATGGGAATTAACAGTGAAAAGATGTCAATGAGTTTCACAAAACATATTTTTCTTTAGTATACACTAACACAAAAATATTTGCAAATGTGGTTGATATATGTTGAACGACATCATTTTCTTCCTTTTACAATTATTTTGTTTGCAAAACATATAATCCATATATCATACAAAAATCTATTTCATAGGATTACATGAAGATTCCTTTGTTTTGTTTATAAGATCATGTGAATCAATTGTTTTATAAACCTACATATCCATAGGATACCATTTATTATTTGATAGTTTGCATGGTAACTTAGTACTTGTATTACATAAATGTGAAAAGTTAATCATGGATTGAGAGATGCAAGGTAGTTAACATTTGACATTCCATGCATCGATGGAAACAATATGACTAGAATTTGCCAATATCATTCATTTATGAACATAAGATAAAGATTTAGATTAAAAAGGGATAGCTTTGATTGGTATAACAATTTTATACGCATAGTTTTTAGTTTTCATACCACACTGAAAATTTATGGAAAATTTTATCTAAATATATTTGATGTGAATAAGTTTACATTACACTCAATGTTTTTAGTTTGATTATTTTTCTTCAAAATTGATAAAGGTTTTTTTAATACATTTAATGTAGATGAACTTAATTTAAGTTAGCGTTATTATTTTTCTTTAAAAAAGATTAACTGCTTAACTTTGTGTGATTAATTTTTCTTTAAAGAATTAAAGAATCATCTTCATGTAAAAGGTATTTGATATGATTTTTTTATTCTAAACCATTGGAAGTGATACTCATGAGCTTCTTTTAACATAAATCATGACTTAGACTTCTCAAAATGAATATTTTTTTTCACTTTTTTATTTATGACACTTAAATTTAGAAGTGATTTATTAGACATTATGATATACTGTAGACTTTTAGATAAATTTTTTGTCATACAAGAATATTAGGTAGAATCTTTTAGAGAAAAAAATATATAGATATTTCTTGTAATACAATCTATAGTTTTAAAATTAAGGATTAGAATTTAATTTTTAAATTTATATTTCAATATTATATTTCTATGGGATTAAAAACCATTTTTAAGAATCTAATCCATAATATAAGTCATGGATAATAAATTTATTTCCCTACTATAAAGGTTTTGTAAATGGTTCTTTTTAACTAAACCATAATTAAAATAATGATTATGGATTTTACTCCTAAAAAAGCTTAAACCATTTGTAAACCCTATAACCACAATAAATATAATATGCCATGTTGTCCAATTGAAATATTAGTGTCCAAATTTCATTGATTATAAGTGAACCGAATTATTCTTGTGACAAATTCTTGTGACGTAAAACATGGATTTAGAAACACAATCGTAGATTTTATCACTAAATCTATAGTGTTTCGACTCAAAAGCAATTTGAATGGCATTAAGTCAATTAAAATTACATAAATATGGAACATTTTCTGTATAGAAAGACGACGGGAATGAATTCCATGGATTGGAGCCAATATGAGTTCTTGTTACCTAACCCATGTTTTAGAGTCTTAACTAAAAATGTTTCCATTTATTTATAATTTTTTAGATTTTAATAATATATTTATATATATATATATATATATATATATATATATAATCTATAATTTATATTTATATATATAATCTCAAGACCTAATAAAATCTCTAGAGGTAGACATCTTATCATAAAGAATCACTCAGAAAAAACTTGATAAGTCATCTTAAATATTAAAATAGATAAAGCTACACATTTTCCATTTTATTTTATTTAAAAATACATGAAAAGTGAAAAAGGCAACAACCTATACCCATTCTATAACGCCTTAAGGCATTTGTGACGGGCGGGTGTTGGGCGCCTGGGCACACGCGCACACCAGGCGGGTGTGCACGACCGCACGAGAGCGACTTCGCACAAAGTGTGACGATACCGTGGACATCAATGCGACGTTACGTTGGACAGCGACCGAATGACACTTATGCGACTAAGTGTTGGGAGGTTTATACCTGCGTTGGAAGGAGGCTTGCACGATGGCAAGGCCGACATACATGAAGGCATTTGGGGCGCGGTTATGGTCGATTTGGGGGTCGGGCAAGGGGCTACCACCCACCCATAGCGCACGTTAAGGAGCGTATATATGTGTGAGCATGTGAGCTCATTTTGGCAACAAGAACTCACTCGCATTCTTCACAGATGAAAGTAAGAAGTGCGCACTTGGAAGGAGATGTGCACATCTCATGGACACTAGCCTTTTTTGACTTATACACTTGGGTTGAGACTTGGTGATAAGTCGAAGATGGAGCAGGTGTGATTCTGTGGTTCGGTTTTGGTCCAGATTCAGCAGGGGATTTTAGGTGGCTCGTGAGAGTACCATTCTTTGTAAAATTTGGCTAATTGTTGGCTTGGAGTTTGCCAAGCACACTTGTACATTGTATTATTGAAAAACTGAGATAATATACATTGTTGGGCAGACTGTTCGGGAGTTGCCCCTCCCCTTTATATCGCGCGATTGTTGTTCTTTTATAATTGTCGTGGATAATGAATAAGTATGGGTGTTCATTGATATAAAGGTTAAATGCATTTTATACTTGGTTGCGAAACACAAACTAAGTACACGGTTGTGAATTAGGCGTAGTCCATGTGCACAAGTATTGTTAAAAAGAAAGTGTTCGGTGGTGCCGTACCTCGCCAACACGGTTGAAAGACCACCGTAGGCTTGGGGGCGTGATAGTTGGTATCAGAGCTAGTGAAGCTCGTAACGAAGGAAAGTGTGGGGTACACTTGGAAGAAGTGATTATGGTAACAAGTTCTTGCAGGGAAAGAGGTTGGTGAAACACTTCCTGATAAGTGTGACATCAAGGACTTGGGTTGCAGGTGAAGTCAGTGCATGGTCAAGACTAGATAACAAAGAAGGAAGAGGCTATTTCAAATGGTTGAATCCCAGGCTGGGTCTAGTCGTGATCCCATGGACACTAGTCTTGGGTTAATGCAGAAAGTAGTGGAAAGGTTGGAGTACTTAGAAGATCATTTTGGGAAGAGGATTGACCTTGTTGTGGAAGAACAAAAGGCATTCTTGAAGGTGAAAGATGAACTTGATGAACTCCAAACTCAACATGAGTACATTGATTTGATGTGTACACAACTTGAAATAAGGGTCAAAGAGGTTGAAGAAGCAAGGGACCAGGGTCTAGCAGAGATCGTGGACTTGAAGAAATCTCTTGAACAAGCCAAGGATGAGATAGCGGTATTGAAGAAGGCCGTGAGGCATGGCTCAGGTGGAGGAGTGCTTCATGTGAAAGTCAAAGAACTGGATTCATTCGATGGTACAAGGAGTGCAAAAACTCTTGGCAACTTCTTATGGGACATGGAGGAATACTTGGAACGGTTGGGTCTATCCGATGATGAGGCTAAGGTCAAGGTTGCTGCACAATTCCTAACAAAAGATGTTGAGATGTGGTGGAGAAGGAGGATGGACCAGATTGCCAGTGGTAGTGCTAGTGACATCACTTCTTGAGATGAGATGAAAGGAGCTTTGCAAGTCCATTTTAGTCCTCAGGATGAAACATGGGAAGCAAGGATGAAAACAAAATTCATAAAGTAGATAGGGAACCTACAAGCATACCAGCGGGAGTTTTCAAGTGTTGTCCTTGAACTTCCTGACATGGCTGAGAGAGACAAGGTGTTCAATTTTATTGTTGGGTTGAAGCCTTGGGCATGCAATGAAGTGAAGAGACAAAGGATCAGGACACTTGAAGAAGCCTTTTCTGCACTTGACAGGTTGGTGGTGCATTATGATGAGACTTCTGATGATAGGAAGTAGAAGTCCGACAAACCGAAAGATAAGAAGAAAGATGAAGCTTCGAAATCAGATGATAGTTCGAAGACGAAGAAAGTCTTGAAGTGTTGGATATGTGCTGGTCCACATACGGTGAAGAATTATCCCTCTAAACTGAAGGTGGCTGCTATAACACAATCTAATGCGAAAGATGAAGGTGCTTTTGTGGGGATGATGCAGATACTTGGTGTTGCTGCTGCTACAGAGGTGATCTCTCGGAAGGATCCCGAGAGGAACAAGTTGGAGTATGTCCGAATGAATCTTGGAGATGCTGATATACTCACTATGGTAGATAGTGGGGCTTCTCACAACTTCATGGGCGAAGATACTGCGAGGAAGATTGGGCTGAAATATGTTCCTATCAAGGCACATATGAAGACAGTGAACTCTCCTCTGCATGAAGTTCTTGGTGTGGCTGAACAGGTTGACACTACACTTGGTGAATGGACCGGGAAGGTGGACTTAACTATAGTGAGAATTGATGACTATGAGGCTATACTAGGGATGGAGTTTATGAAGGAATATGATGCCATGATTGTTCCACATTTGAAGAAGTTGTACATTTATGATGGAAGGGAAGATGTACCCATTGGTGTGCCTACCTTTGGTGTGACTAGGCTTGATTGTAAATTGGCAGTGATGCAGATGGGCGATGCGAAGAAATTGGGTGATATGAGTAAGCGTTTGTCCATGGCAGAGACAAAGCTTACCGAACAATCATTGGTCATCAAATCACTTTCAGATAGCCTCTTGGATTTGACAAGAAGGCTAGAGGTGACTGAGGATGAGGATGAGGATGATGATGAGGTATATGTCAGGCCGGATGTTCGAGAGGAGGAACGGGTCACTTATCTACAAAGGATGGAGGTTGAGGATCCTGATAGGTGGATCGAGTTGATTAGTGAGGGTGAGCCTACAGGCTCTCAGCCCTCTACATCTTCTTAGATCGACAAGAAGATGGGGCTCATTGTTAGCTCCTCATGGCAGTGAGTCCCTTAAGCAGCTTGAGCAAGTTTGATGGTACAGGGATGGCTTGGCATCAAGCATCATGACATGTTGCTGTTGGGATGGAGACTACTTCGTGGACCTGAGCATGGTTTATTCTTGATGAGTTCAGGATGTGGCAGATGTTTTGGGAAACAAATGATGGTGATATGAGTTTGTTCACTCTCATGACTTGAGCGTGATAGTTGGATTAGCTACCCAACTAGTTCAAACATGGGGTTTGGAAGTGCACAAAGGCATGTTGACATTGTGTTGGAGTATCATGGCAGCTGGACACATAGAACACATGATGGAGGAGATGTTCTCTTGGGACACTTGACACTTGGTGGAGAGAGGTGTTCTCTTGAGGCACTTGACTTGATGGAGAGAAGTGTTCTGTTAGGGCACTTGACAGATTGATGAGATGTTGGCACATGATTAAGGTGTGTTAACACTTGTTGACATATCATGGGCAGTTTTTCACATGGTGCAGTTGGTGACATGATGGGGTTGACACATTGTCGTAGTGGACATGTAGCTTGAGTTGGAAGGGCAAGCCTTCCATGGTGGAGAGCAGCATGGAGAGATTGTGGCAGGTGGGCGATGATCATGGACATCTATGACATACTTTGGTATGGACTATCTTAGTGACTGTTGGTCACTTAGATGAGACATGGTGGAGATGAGTCCTACATATGTTTCAGGGATGTTTGCCATCTGTGGAGGAGTTGACATCATGAATTGATGCTTGGGGATGTTGTCGAGGACGAAAATGACTTTAGGGGGAGGAGGATGTGACGCCTTAAGGCCTTTGCGACGGGCGGGTGTCAGGCGCCTGGGCGCGCCCGCACACCGGGCGGGCATGCACGACCACACGAGGGTGACTTTGCACAAAGTGCGACGATACCGTGGACATCAATGCGACGTTACATTGGACAGTGACCGAATGACACTTGTGCGACTATGTGTTGGGAGGTTTATACCCGCGTTGAAAGGAGGCCTGCACGATGGCAAGGCCGACATACATGAAGGCGTTTGGGGCACGGTTATGGCGGATTTCGGGGTTGGCTAAGGGGCTGCCACCCACCCATAGCCCACGTTAAGGAGCGTATATATGTGTGAGCATGTGAGCTCATTTTGGCAACAAGAACTCACTCGCATTCTTCGCAGAGGAAAGTAAGAAGTGCTCACTTGGAAGGAGATGTGCACATCTCATGCGCACTAGCATTTGGTGACTTGTATGCTTGGGTTGAGACTTGGTGATAAGTCAAAGATGGAGCAGGTGTGATTCTATGGTTTGGTTTTGGTGCAGATTTGGCAGGGGATTTTAGGTGGCTCGTGTGAGTACCGTTCTTTGTACAAGGGGTGCACAAAACTGTTGTAAGGCAAGATTGCCTCTCTTTGTAAAATTTAGCTAAGTGTTAGCTTGGAGTTTTCCAAGCACACTTGTACATTGTATTATTGAAAAACTGAGATAATATACATTGTTGGGCAGACTGTTCGGGAGTTGCCCCTCCCCTTTATATCGTGCGATTGTTGTTCTTTTATAATTGTTGTGGATAATGAATAAGTATGGGTGTTCATTGATATAAAGGTTAAATGCATTTTATACTTGGTTGTGAAACACAAACTAAGTACATAGATGTGAATTAGGCGTAGTCCATGTGCACAAGTATTGTTAAAAAGAAAGTGTTCGGTGGTGCCGCACCTCACTAGCACGGTTGAAAGACCACCGTAGGCTTGGGGGCGTGACACATTCAGTCACCACCGTGAACTCAAAAAGTATATATCATAACATATTTATTGCCACGATATGTTCTATGGAGTCGAGGGTATCTATCAACTAACTCATATTTAATGAGTCTAGGTGAATTGGCCTAGTAGTCGATTGCGACCATTGTTATCCTCCTGATTGCAAATATTCACAGGCCAAATAATGGATTCCATTATGGTTCTTCATGGATATTTAATATATTTATGACATTTGCTATGTAAATAAATTGGTTCTTCATCGATATTTAATATATTTATGACATTGCTATGTAAATAAATTCACTTTGGTAGTGAATTACTGTGATTAGTCATATTTCGAGTTGCTGCTTTAAGACGTTGTCATAATTTTTTAATTGCCGTATTGTTTTACTAGATCATTGTTCTTGGAAATTATGTATTAAATTTGCAAAAACATTAATTTAAAGAATAGAATGAGTTACACATTTTTACTTTCAATTAATTATTTTATTTAGATTCTGAAATAACCTATTTAAGTAAGGTAGGATAAGAATAATATATTTTCCTCAATTTTCACTAAATTCAAAAGAGAAATATAATATTTTTTTTACTTTTAATTACTTAATATCTTTATACTAGCCAAATATATGTTATTTTTATTATTTTTATTTTACTTATACTAAAATTAAAAGTGAAATATTTTTACTACAATTTTTTTACAGTGGTTTGTTAATCAACCAAGCTAACATTGGTGTTTCCAACTCTTGATTTAAACTATATATATATATATATATATATATATATATATATATATATAATATTATATTATATATATATATATATATATTCACTTTTTTTTTTTATTATAGCCCATATTCTTTATTTAATTTAGAGAACATTTGTTTTTTAAGGAACACCTATCAATTCTTGGTTGATAGAATCACACATAGCTCTCATACTCGGTTGCATATTGCACCTCTTACTGACATTAAAAAATAGTCTCACATATATTGTTATATAGCATATCAAGAAGAAAAAAATATGTTGTTGTTATTGGCCTTCTTCATTCTTTGTGATTTTAAAAATTATCTCTCTTCACATCTAGTCCAATCATCAATATGCCATATAGGATGGAGTTTCTATGCTTGATCATGATCATAAGATACATGAGTAAATTGAGATATTTTCTATTGAATTTAACAATAGGAAGAAGAGTGTAATTCCCAATTTTTGTGACTTCTTTCATCCAATTTCCAATAGTTCGTGAGTCCCCATTTATGTGGAATGAGGTTATTCCCTATGAAATGACTAGTTGTATGATTAATTTTAATGCAAATACTTTAGGATAGTTAAGTTTTCTTATCCTAACATTTGAATCAAATGATAAAGATATAATATTTGAGATATGAATATTTCCACTAGCTCCACACAAGAAGGGGGGACCTTGTTCTTCCCTATATGCATTTACCTTGAATGAGATTCTAGACCCATTTGGATGCAAGAGCCTTTGAAAACAAATGGATGTTTATTTTATCCCCAAACGCCTAGTGTTTCTTGGAATGGAAATTTTGTGTTAATATATGATAGATAACATTATTTTTTCCTTGCTTCCCAGCCAATATAAATCAAGAATATAGTTTCCTAATTTTGTGAAGTATCCCAATAGGAATCCATGCCAAAGATCCCTATAAACCAAGATGGATCCTATGAAAAATTCATAGAAAAATATTTTTCCAACACTAGATATCCACTTGTTGTACCCAACTTGAATTATATTTTCTCTCTTTTCAAGTAGTAAGTGTCAATCTAACTTTGTGTAGTTATTTGGATTTAGCATAAAGCTTAAGTATTTTAGTCCTCAATTGATCCTCACTGCTTGAGTGGAAAAAAGGAGTTTCAATTTGATGTTTCTCTTCAACCTTCATTCCCTAGCAATAGAGTGAGGATTTTGCAAGACTTATAGGAATTTGTATGCCCTTTGTGAATGTATCTAGGAGAGGATTTTAGTGTTGAGTATGATCCAAGTTTCCATCTAGGAAAATAAGAATATCATCCACAAAGAGTAGGTGGGTTAATTAGTAGGGACTAGTAATGAAAATTCCTTTGAAACTTGCCCTATTTTGGCATCAATAATGAGTTTACTAAGGCCCTTAATGACCAACATGAAGAGTAGGGATACGGAAAATGACATCCCTAATAGATTCATCTATCCACATTAAAGAATGAGGAGGAGGATCCATTTATTAGAAGTGTAAGAAAGGAAGTGTTGATACAATTCATAACCGAAGAGAAGAGGGAGTGACAAAATCCCAAAGGAGTGTAAGAAAGAGTGAGAAGAACCAACTAACCCTGTTAAAGGATTTATAAAGATTCTCTTTGTAAATGATATGTTTTTGGTTCTTTATGTGGATTGAGTGGAGGCCTTCTTGGGCAAGACCGATAGCTTCAAGAATTTGACTTATTGTTAGGAACTTGAATTGCTTATGGGATATGTGTTCCCAAATGACTCCTTTCAAATAGATGGAAATGATTTTGGAGATTATTTTGTAAATGGTGTTAGATAAGGATATGGGTAAGAACATATTAAAGGAGTTAAGATGGTCAAATTTTGGGATTATGGAAATGAAAGTATCGCTGCATTGTGCCATAATTCAACCAAAATGTCTGGGAAAGCTTGATGACCCTTATGATAGCATCTCGCAAGAAAACAAAATGTTATGTATAAAATGTTGTAAGAATATCTATATTCAATTTTTGAAAATTATGAAGCACATGTTCAAGTAGATTTTGTAATAGTAGCTATAAGGTTGTCATTTCCCTCTTGATTTGAAAACCTAAGAAAGGATCTAGCCATATTTGAGATTTCATCCGTCATTTCTTAGATTTCCTAATGACATATATATTTGAAATGTTTGCAGCCTTAATGGGAAATGTGGTCGAAAGTGGAGGTTATTGCTCCACGTTATCCTTTAATCTCCAAAACAATTCTTATAGTCTTCCAATGGTTCGTAATGTTGGGAAAATATCGTGTATTTTCATCTATAACTTGAAGGTAGAGGTATCTACTCTTCATTTGTCACTCCTTTTATTTATCCAAAAGGATTTTCCTTCTTTTTTCTTCTTGCTCTCCAATATATTCTTGATGGTCCACAAACCCATTTCTAGAAGTTCTATGTTGAAGGGAAACATTTTTTTTCTATGTCAACAAAGGATTATATATCTTGAGTCTTCGTTTGTTTTCCCACATTGATATAACCACTTTGGAATATTTTAAGCTCCTTTGGAACTAGATCAATGGTGATTCTAGGAAAGTAGGTAATAAGGAGCACCAAACCGTCTTGGTAACATCATGAAGGGAGGGTTCTTATAACCAATGAGGTTTTAACTTACGGGACTTGCTGGATTGATGGGAGAGGAATCAATCTCAAGGAGGATGATGTTATGGTAAGAATGACCATCTATGATGGCCCACTGGTGCATTCTAAGGAAACATTAATCAAAGATTTATAAATTAGGAAACAAGCTAAGTGCTTTGACATTTCAACCATCCCAACCCATTTATCTATTGAGATGAGTTGAAGCTTTTGTAAGATGATGTAAATAAGTCTAGTATCATCCAAATGTTTAGTGAGAAAGTTCAATATGGGATTAGGAGTGGCTGAGAGACCCTAGATCTTAGATTATACCAAGGTAAAATTTAGGTGAACACCCAAAAAATTATTTTGAGTAGCAACCATGTGCATCTCGAAGAATTTTTCCCAATAGGATTTCCTATTGATATAAGGTTTATATATGTTGTAGTAGATGAAGGACATATCAATATCATATGAATGTAGTTATGAAGCCATGGGGCTTCACTCAATGAACCTCTAACCTATCACGTCCGTTCATGGCATATTAAACAATAACCTTAATTTCACTAAATATTGGAAAATACCCCTAGAAATGACATTATTTAACCCCCTACCAATACAAAGCCAATACACCTTCCCAATTCTAAAAACCCCTACTTCCACTCAATATTGTAGGCATCCATTTTTTCATTAACAGTTTTTATACCCCTTTATATTTTTTCATTAAATTTGAGCTCCATTGTTTTACATGTGCCAATATAAAAACCCTTTACCCCCTATATATCCCCCAATATATTATGCCTTTTCTCGCTCAATATATATCCCCCAATATGAACCCACGTGGTATGGTATTTCCCTCTAGTGAAGCTTCCCGTGTATGAAGCCAACCCTAATTGAGTAGACCAAATCAACTTTAGATACATAGAGTGAGTATTCCAACCTACTATCAGCCCTATTGAATGCCAAAATGCATAAAATGAAACAATGTCCTAGTAGAGGAGAAGATTCTATAATAGATATTATGTCTTATTTCCCTCCATCATTGTTTCTTGAAGAAATATCACATCATGATTGTGCGTCGCTATCACTCTTTTTACCAAAAACAATTTAGAGGCATTAACCAATTTAATGTACTCCAAGGATAGAAAAATCATTTGGGAGGCATATGGAGGGATGGTTGTCTATGGAACACAATTATGGGCTTTTTGTTCCCTATATGAATATCATGGTTTTCTTGATTTTAAGCCAACGAGAAGAAGGATTTTCTTCATTTGTTGGAATATTTTATTCCCTTTGTCTAGGAGACGAATTCTAGTACCTTATTTTGGTTGAAGCCCCACAAGGAGAGCCACTTCGAGGCAATGTATGGATTTTAAGAGAGAATAAAGGTTGTAGGGAAGGGGAGAGGATGGAGTGACAGGAGAGGTGGATGTGTAATTGAGAAGGGAGATATTTTAAATATAGAAAGTGGTGCACAAAGTTAGTATCAGAGGATTGAAGGAGGAGATTGGAGAGGACATGGGGAAGGACAACCCTGAAAGGAAAAATAAAAGTGCTAATCGTTAATAGTAGAAGTGAAGGTATTGGATGAAATGGAAGTAGTTGAACTAAATGGAGATAATGAATTAATCAAAGGAAAGGAATGAAAATATTTGGGAGATTTTTATAAACATGGAGTGGAAATGACCCCTAAAGATGTTTTTGGCAATGTTCATGCCTCCTTATAATTATAATCTATAACTAGTGGGAATTCCTTCAAGTAAAATACCTTATTATTAGCCATACTAAGAGAGTTTTGATCTACCATTGAGGAGGCTAGGAGAGAAGGGAGTAGAGATGGTGCAATTTACAAGGGATGGGGAGGAGAAATAGAGAAAAGAGCATCCTTGTGAACCCACCTCTTTTTCGATTTTCAAAGGGGACATTCCTTGTCCAAATTACTATGATGATGTAAGTAGATCCAT
Source organism: Pinus taeda (assembly GCA_000404065.3). NCBI lineage: Eukaryota > Viridiplantae > Streptophyta > Pinopsida > Pinales > Pinaceae > Pinus > Pinus taeda. The sequence continues at coordinate 149,076 of APFE031231483.1, forward strand.
TTGAAAGGAATTCATTCAGAGTACAAGATCTAATGATGAAAAAATTTCCCCATGTTAAAATGTATCAAGACTAGTAGGCCTCAGGTCAAACTTAGCCCTACTAGACTTCAAGCCATGTTTATGTGTCAAGATTTTCTAAAAGAGAGATCAAATTTGTAAAAGAAACCTAAATTTTTCTCTATTTCCTTAAAATCATCCCCAAAGTAGAATATTAGAATTATCCTAGAAACTGGACCCAAATCAATACTATATCAATTTTTTTCAAGGATGAATGAAAATTAGTTCCCCAGATTTTTGCAAAGAGGGCTTGTGAGTCCCTTAATCAATGGCCTTGTAAGATCTTGCCATCATTCTCCACCGAGTTTACAATCCATCCAATCCAAACCTTAAGCCGAAATCGAACAACACGATGAATAACCTAAAATAAGGGAGAAATTAGTCTCATTCCATTTCCAAAGAACAACCATTCACATCCTTTTACTTGTAAATATTTCCACGATTGTTGAATCCACCATTCAATGTATTTAATTTAGCCATATGTCCTTCCCCAAGGTCAAGATGG
>APFE031231483.1:153015-168256 GCA_000404065.3 Pinus taeda
CTTGATATATTATTATATAAGAAAATCTTAATAATTTTAAGTGAATAACCAAAAAAATCATAAAGTAAGCATATTTATTGAAAAGAGATGTTCAATTGAATTCCTTTATGGCTTCTAAGCCAAATTGATCTAAATTAAAAAAAAAAAAACATATCATTATATTTTCTAACAAAACAAATTCACGTCTTTCATTATATACCCATTTTGACATAATACAAGCAATTCACAATCTATGATATAAAACACATAGTTATGCAATATTAGTTCCAATGACACTTCAAAGTTTAACATCATATAACAATTGTGAATATTAAACTTTGTAACAAGCCCAACCCCATAAGCCTTCATCATGGCTATGGGGTATCGAATTTCCCTAAAGCATTTAACAGTTGTCACACATTGTTTAATGACCATTCACAAAACCACTTTTGTTGGGCCATTTCATCAAACATTTTTTTTGCAATGTTTACTACACTCAAACCCTAATATTCCATAGAGTATATCTCAAAACTTATAGAGGAACAAAATACTACATTTCTACCATAGGTTCCGTGAGACATTTTCTCTATCTCCTCCAAATGTCATAATTTGTAACATCTCAAAAAGAAAGTTATGGAAATAATACCAAGCTAACGTCTTTTTAGGTCTTATTTCAAGAGAATAGGAGAACTAACTTCCTCAAGGAATAACTCTCAAAATATAGAGATCCAAGATATGGAATATCTACCATAATTTCCTCAATATTTCCCTAACTATGGTTTAGGTTTTAGCCTCTAAAACTACGTGGAAGAAAAGTTATAGTGAAAATTCCAAGATATTCTTATTTGAGGCTCATTGAGGAAGCTCGAATTTCTCTGAGACTAATTATGTGAATATAGTGAACCAAGATAAAAGAAAAGTTCATTTAGATGATCAACATGATTCCCCTCACTATGGTCTATGTTTCAGCCTTTGGATCCTGCAAAGAAAAATTATATAAAAAATACAAACATGACTTATTTGAAGAAGAATTTAGGAAACCTAATTTTCTCGGATCATGTATCCAAAAATATAGTGAACCAATATTTAGAAATTGAGTTGAATTATCAATGGGATTTCGCTTCATTATGATCCAAGTTTCAACCTCTGGAATCTCCTAGGATAAATATTATAGAAAAAAATACAAGACTTCTCCATAAATCACTTTTTTGGATTCCACCATTAAATTTCGTGAAATCTCTTATAGCATGTAGATAAAAAATAAGAAAATGCAACATGCAGTTCAGAAAGTGTATGCCAAAGGGGTTACCTCAATTGGCAGTCACCATGTTATGAATTATTATTTAAACCATGAAATTCAAGATCCAAATCCTCATGGGGCAAGCCAAAAAGACGGGAAATCATGCAACTAACAATGAAAGAATGCAATTACCCAAAAATATCATAGATTTCTTGTATATTCCAATTCGTTTAAATTCAAAATGCAAGTGAAGTCAATATCATTTCTCTAGACATTACTATCATAACTAGTACAATGATCGTAAATAAAATAATTTCTTATAAATAGTGATCCTACATATCATTAACACATTCACACAAGAAATGTCAATAACACATAAATAAACCATAAAACTTCTGACATACACCACCAATATTTCTAATGTGCTATTAAAAATATAAATAAAGTCTTATTTCAATAGAATTTATGGAAGAGGGACACAAATCCATGATCCAAGAGAAGGTTCAAGTGATCATGGGCTAGAATAACCACCCACACATGTCACTCAACAACTAGAAAAATTATTTCCAAGGGAAGCCCCCACATCTCCCATATTGAGGAAATGAGAGCAATAAGGGGAAGTGCGAACAGTCATGTGAAGGAAAGGGAACATAAGAAAAGAAACATGGGAATGGAATGTAGGAGGGGGGATTTATCAATTGAAGGCTAGAAATTTGTAGTGCATAGTAGAGGAGAAGAAAACGTTGGAGGAACAATCTTTTGAAGTGAATGTTAAGAACTAGAAAATATTGTTGAGGCTGAGGGAATGGGATATCCTATGTGAAACTTATGAAGCCATGCATTGTGAGTGTCTAGACTTGGATAATTCATTGAAATACTCATAGGAGAGTCATGGCCAATGGTGCTTGATGTGTGGATGATAAACCATTAAGAGCTCAGAAAGAAAGTTGATAAACCCCTTAGTGCTCGCCAAACATGCTATGAAACCACCCAACATGGTAGCATTCATGGGGTGTTTACTGAATGAAATGCTAAACCTATGTGTGCTAGCAAACAACCATTGGTAATCCACTTAGATATTATCAAGTAAGCTAAAAACCACCTACAAATAATGAACTATAGGAGACCCACACTTCTTTTAAGTGTGTGAATTGATAAAACAACTCATAAATGACTCCAATCTCCCAAAATATGAGTATGAATTTTATTTGATACTAACTACAAATTCCCTTAGTTGTGGATTGGATTTGGAAATCTTGTAGTGTAGTCAATCTAAGGTTGGGTGGAGAGTTAGAGTACCTATCTCAGTTGACAGACTCATCCATAAGTCAAGATAAGTGGTTTATGTATGCTATTGTAAATAACCATTTTCACTTTGATGTTGTATTGTTTTCTTATGGAATATATTGTTAATGGAAATATTCTTATTCATTGAATGAATGCTTAAATGATAAATGAATTTGTTTTGTGGTAGACTAATGTTCCATGTAACTTTGTCATGCTTATGATAATCGACTATGGCTTCTTTATTGGTTTTATTATAAATTATGATGATCTATGGCATCCCTAAGTAAATAATTGTATATGTGCATATTTGTGAAATCTTAGGAGAGATAGCTCAAATTCTGCCTCTTGAAGGGGTGTTGACAAACTTAGGAGAGACGAGACAACAAAGTCATTTGCTGAGTTGTCCTTACACACAGACACACAGACACACACACCTTAGGAGGGATAGGTTATTAAAGTTGATTATTGAGGACATTGTTGTTAACATATATACATACACATATATATGTGTTGGATAAGTGCAATGAGGATAACCAAAATTCAACTTAGAGTCAAGGGAATCCCTGTTAACTATTATGTATGTGTTAAGCTTGGGAGGGATAGCCTTAACTGCCTAATTATCAAAGGCTTCGCTTTGCCATGTCATATGTGTGTGTGTGTGTATTTTTGTGGGTGTGATAGTCATAGGGGTGATATTGAAAAAGGGCTTGAGAGGCATGCCCCATCATCACACATGACTTTTCACTTCAAATTTGCACACTTTACACTCATAGGAGAGGATGAATTTCCAGGAAAGAGCATATTTTTGTATTCAAGGAAGTTGATACGTGTGATTTGGGTTGCAAGGTATCCATACCACATCATTACTCATATCCATGAGGAACAATACATCTTTTACAGGAGTACACATTGATAATTTGATGTAATACTCCATGAAGTCACTTAAATAAGAGAAAGGTCCCCCTACCGTAATATATTACGTCATAGACCTTCTTGTGTCATGGGTCATTGACATTCCATTAGAAAAAAAAACATAGAGTTGTAGTGAGAGGATGATCAAGAGGATCATGTTGAATTTGGAGGCCACCAAGTTAACAATTTTGCTAAAATGTTAATGCTAAATTTTTTGAATCAAACGATCAATGATGATATTGGATATTAATAAGAAATAATGAACTAATATTATTATGAGTTGAATTTCACTGGAAATATTCTAAAATATGATTTTAAATTATTTAAATATTTTAGAATTGAAACTTGTATTGAATAATTGTTTATAGTTAGTCATAATATTTTAATATTTTAATTTTAGTGATATAGAACAAATTTTATTATAAAACGTATTTGTATATGATAATATACTTGTATTTTCCTTAAATGTATGGAAAATAAGAGAAAATCCCCATAGTACAAGAATAATCACCAGATGAAGCTTTATAATAACCATGGGTTCCTTAAACAATATTTTTTTATTTTATTTTCAATATTGACAAATATGCATATAGGTGCTAGATGGATGGAAAAAGGACTTAAAAAATTATTTCTTATCTCTAAATTTTTCTTATAAGAAAATCTCACGGGTTTAATCAAGAATGGATTCAAACCATAGTTGCATGAAGCTAGAACTAGTATAGATCCATCTTAATCATAGATGTAGCAATGACAGAGATGAATGAAATCCCCTGAGGTGCAAAGCCCTTTTAGATTGAAAAACTTAAAACAAAGTTTTGGCATCTAGAGATTTAGTCTCTCTCTGATCTGAAAATGGGGCTCTTAGGCTTCTTGTCTAACTTACAAGAACCTTTGCCACTTCCAAATATTGAATATTCCCAAGTCTTATTGATTAACCAATACGGAACTAAGAAATGCTTGAAAATATAGGTATATGCTTATAGTTATTGTTGGTTGTTTATGTGCTTTGAATTCTATTCTTGTGCTGTAATCTGATATGCTTAAATTGATATACAAGTATACATAACAATAAATAAAGCAATAGAGACAATGCAACAATAAAGCAGACACATGAATAACAATATTAATTTGGAGTTCACCCACAACTCTTGGGCTACGTCTCTGTGAGCTCTAGTCAATTCAACTAGGCTCTCTGGGATTATGGTCTTAGTCCCTTTTACAAGCTCTTGGCCCAACTCCTTCTGTTTTAAATAAAAATGGTGGGTTCAGACACCTTTTAATCCCCTGGCTCTTCAAGCTCTGGCTCTTAGCTCTTGGTTCTGGCTCTTGCCTTTGACTCTCACTTTGTGGCTCTTAGTTCTGACTCTTGGCTCTGACTCTATCTCTTTGGCTCTCTCACTCTTCAACTCTGGCTTCTTTGGCCCTATATCAGTTTACAACCCTCTTTGCTTTTCACTTGGCTTCTAAGTGACCCCATAAGATGCTCTTTTTCTTCTGCACTGCCTCCTTCTCCTTAGCTTCCTACTTTGGCTTCCTTTCAGCAACAAAACCCAACAACAATTGACAACTACTCAGCAGCAACTCAGCTAGCCCTTCTGTCTTTGACATCCATGGCTTTTAAGCCAAAACAACGTTGTTGATTCATTTCACTCTCAGGCTCTTCATCTTCCTATTTTGGTCCACTTGAATCCCTTCTCATGGCCTTAGCAATCATTACTAAATGCCCTTGGGGATGGATGCCACCTATTCCTCAATGGAAGGGAACTATCGATGCTTAAAATCCTTAGAAACAGTCGTTCTCTATTTACATAGAAAACACTGTAAAAACACTATTCCGGTCTTCAAATTTTCATAACTGCACTTTATAACATTATCGATTCCTGTCAATGAGTCACAATCGCATGTTGCAAGGGCCTACCCCATTGTATTTTTAGAATTGAATTAGAACGCTGCAAGTCCCGCTTATATCATGATTTCCCTTTGTACTGAAAATACATAAAAAAAGTTAAAAATCCCACTTACTGGACTTGAGATCATATGTAATAGCATTAATAAGCCCTTTCGGTTCCGCAATATAGCATCGAGCACTTCCCTGCATATTTCATTTACTAAACTAAATATGCAAAATATATATAAAGTCGGCGTTTGATGGATCTCAACTTTTATGAGATATTGCCCATATCTCCATCAGGTCCTGCTATCACATCGCATATATATATATATATAATAATATATATATATTATATAGTATAATATAATATAATATTATATATAAGTCCCTGTTCCACACCGTCGGTTTATCTGCTGCCTTATTAAGATTTGCTTATAAAAGCATTTATCTCTATGATCCTCCACCTTTTCCATATGTGATGTGATTTCCTCAAATAGCCTTTTGGGCCATTTTTAATGGAATGTGCCCCTTTTTTCAAAGGACAAAGGGAAACTTCTTCCTGTGATAACTTCTTTGTCGGAAGTCTGTTTTTGCCCATTCAAATTGCATTGGATTCAGAATGAAGGGGTATTTGCAATGAGACTATTTCTGAGAGCAGCCTATGACTTTCATTTTCCTCTAGTTTATAAAGGATGTGTGCCATTTAGCACCTTTCACCTCTTATATGAAGTCTATTAGACTTAGAGGTTTATCCAGGATCTATTTTTGGATCATGCCTTCCCACTAAGAGAACTTTTGGTCTCCAAAAGATTGATATACTAGTCTGAATAGTAAATGAGAGTGACTCACCCTCTTCTTTCAACCTCCCTACACTTGCCTTTGCGTAGTGCCTCTGAACCCATAGTTTTTGACCACTTCCCTTCTTGGACGGGCTGGTCTTCTCGGGAAGAACTGTCTTCCTCCTTGCCTCCTTGTAGAACTTCTACTAAAATGGTCATAGAAGGTAGTTTGAACTTCTTTGCCTTGATCATTGATGCAAGTTGGCTTAAACAAATGTGAATTACACCTGCTTCACAAAACTTTTATTTGTACCTCTTTGACAAGACACCAACAACAACTCTTAACAACAATAGGCATACAGACAACAACTGGATGGACTAAATCCCTACTTCAACAAAAGAAACATATTTCACATCTTGTGAACACCTCCATGTCTTACATCTACATACAAATGATGGACTAGACAACAAGCCCACAGAACATGCCTTTAAAACAAATGACCCTTCAAGTCAAGCATGTAGAAAAAGACCATTTGGACTCTTTTTTCAAAAGATGAAACTCTTCATCATTATCTCCATTTGGAGACCAAGTTAATTTCTCCCAACTCAACATGGCATTACATGCATGTCAAAGCAATCAATCTTGCAAGTTTATTACACATATATGTTCAAAAACAAGGAAATCATCAACATCCTTGTGTTCATGCATCTCACGCTTAAGCATGCATTTCATACTTCAACTTTCACTTAAGCACACTATACTTTCGAAGCTAAAATGAAATATAATGTAGATGCATCAATAGACATGCAATCTCAATCGGTTAAAAACTCTAACCATTCCTTACCAATCCCTTTCAAAGGTACTACCTTTGTTTGCACATCAGCATCATCATGTGAATCATTCTGAGACACATCTTTCATGGGATCTACACTTCCCTTTCTGCAATCTTCTCTTTCCACTTTGTTAAGCTTTGGTAGAAGTATTGTTGGGTTCAGTGTCCAACATTTTTCAGCAAGATGTCCTTGCTTATGGCAATAAGTGCACTGCATGTGCATCCTTTTGATAGCATGATTTGCCTTGTCCAATGGTCCTTTGGTTACTTGCTTCTTTTCCATCAAAATTTTCCTGTATGTGGCCATTTTCTTCCAACATGTAGAAACATCATGGTTATCTAAACCACAAAAGGAACATGCAATTCTTTTCCCATACATATGTGGAAATTTATCATGCTTTACACAATAAAAAAGAAAATGTTTAGAATTAGATTTATACCTTTCCCTTTCACCTTTATTGCCTTCATGAGGAGGTGAAGCAAATGAAGAAGTGGCTCCCTTTGGAACACCATCAATCTCTTCAAGGCTGTTGGAGTCTCCCCAACTCTTTGGTTCAAGTGTGTGCTTCCGAACACCTGCATCCTGCAAATGATGTTTCAAGCCATTGCATTCCTCTTGAATACAACCTTCACACTTTTGAGGTAGAGGACATGAACTGAAACTCCTTCTTGGGACTGTTTCAATGGCATTCATCGTAGCTTCGGAACTATCTCATAAGATTGTTCATAGCCAAGACCCAAATACTTAGGCCTTTCCTCAACCATTATTGGTTCCACAATACCTTGTGCATGCTTTCTCAAGCCCTTTCCTTCATAGACCATCTTGGACATTAGCTTGGAACCTATGCCTTTAGTATATTTTAAAAAAAAACCAATACAAGCATTCTCAGAATAATTTGAAGACAAACTGGAATGGCTTACCTCTTCTTCAAGCTGATACTTGACTAAGGCTTCTTGGGAAACAAAGAGTTGCATTTCCAATTCATGCATCCTTTTCAGGTCCATATGTGCAATACGAAGTTGCCTCTCCATTTCCTGTAATTTGTCAAAAAGCATTCGCTTCTCTTCCTTCATGGAACTCAACTACTTTCTAAGCATGCTGCTCTTCCTTCCATCCTCATACATTTCTCTCACCATATCCATCATGGTGGACATTTCTTGCTTCATGTCTTCATCAAAGAATCTTGTGAAGTAAGTAGAATTTGAGGACCCACTTGTAGAAGTTATCATTAAGCCAATAAACAAAAAAAAAACTTCAACAAGATAAATAAAGAGCTTATTTAAGCAACCTTTTACAACAAACCTCTTGTTCTTTGGATTTCCTTGAGGTTCTTTGGGATAGAAGAATGCCTTCAACCCTTCTTCCTATTTGTCCTTCTTAGATTGGGCTATCAGTAGCCTCCCCTTCACCTCTGCAAACTAAAAAAAATGTTAGTCTGCAAAACAAGCATACAATCATCCTCTTGATATTCAAACACCTTTTAGACAAGCAACCTTTGGTCTATCAATCAAGCATTCTGATATAAACTTCCTTGAAGGTGGGGTTAACTAAACTTAAGGTCTGATACCACCTAGTTTGAAAATGGGGCTCTTAGGCTTCTTGTCTAACTTACAAGAACCTCTCTCACTTGCAAAGCTTGAATATTCCCAAGTCTTATTGATTAACCAATGTGGAATTGAGAAATGCTTGAAAATATAGGTATATGCTTATAGTTATTGGTGGTTGTTTATGTTCTTCAAATTCTTTTGTTGTGATGTAATCTGACGTGCTCAAACTGATATACAAGTATACATAATAGTAAATAAAGCAACAGAGACAATGGAACAATAAAGTAGACACATGAACAACAATATTAATTTGGAGTTCACCCACAACTCTTGGCCTATGTCTCCATGAGCTTTAGCCAATTCAACTAAGCTCTCTGGGATTATGGTCTTAGTCCTTTTTACAAGCTCTTGGCCCAACTCCTATTGTTTTACATAAAAATAGTGGGTTCAGACACCTTTTAATCCCTTGGCTCTTGAAGCTCTAGCTCTTGGCTCTCGCTCTTGGCTGTTGGTTCTAGCTCTTGGCTCTGACTCTTGCTCTTTGGCTTTTGGTTCTAACTTTTAGCTCTGACTCTGGCGCTTTGGCTCTCTGGCTCTTCAGCACTGGCTTCTTTGGCCGTCTATCAGTTCACAACCCTCTTGGCTTTTCACTTGGCTTCCAAGTGACCCCGTAGCCTGCTCTCTTTCTTCTGCACTACCTCGTTCACCTTAAGTTCTTGCTTTGGATTCCTTTCAACAACAAAACCCAACAACAATCAACAACTACTCAGCAGCAACTCAGCCAGCCCTTCCTTCTTTGATGTCTATGGCTTTTAAGCCAAAATGGCGTTGTTGATTCATTTACCTCTTGGGCTCTTCGTCTTCTGGTTTGGGTCCTCTCGAATCACTTCTTTGGGTGCAACAATCATTGCTAAACTACCTCAAGGATAGATGCCACCTATTCCTCAATGGAACGGAACTATCAGCACTTGAAATCCTTAGAAACAGTCGTTCTCTGTTTACACAGAGAAAACTGTAAAAAAATGGAAAAATCCACATAAAACATTATTCCCAACTTCAAATTTTCATAACTGTGCTTTATAACATTATCAGGTCCTGCCTATGAGTCGCCATCGCATGTCACAAGGACTTGCCCATTGTATTTTTAGAATTGAATTAAAATGTTGTAGGTGTCGCTTATATCATGTGTTCCCTCTGTATTGAAAATACATAAGAAAAAATGAAAATCCTGCTTACCAAACTTCAGATCATATGTAACAGCATTAATAAGCCCTTTCAGGTTTGCAATATCGCATCGGGCACTTCCATTTGGAAACAAAATATGCAAAATATATATAAAATGGTCATATGACGAATCTCAACTTTTATGAGATGTTGCCCATGTCTCCATCGCATCCCGCTATTGCCTCACACACACACACACACACACACACACACACATATATATATATACAAGTCCCTGTTCAGCACCTTCGATTGGTCTGCTGCCTTATTAAGATTTGCTTGTAAAAGCATTTATCTCTATGATCCTCCACCTTTTCCCTATGTGATCTGATTTCCTCAAATAGCCTTTTCAGCCAGTTTTAATGGAATTTGCCCATTTTTTCAAAGGATAAAGGGAAACTTTTTCTTGCAATAACTTCTTCGTTTGAAGTCTGTTTTTGCCCATTCAAGTTGCGTTGGACTTAGAATGAAGGGGCCTCCACAATGAAACTATTTCTGAGAGAACCCTGCGACTTTCATTTTCATCTGATTAACAAAGGGTGTGCGTCATTTAGCACCTTTCACCTCTTATATGAAGTCTATTAGACTTAGACATTTATCTACGATCCATTTTTGGATCACTCGACACCCTTAATAAGTCAATGGTTAACATGGATTTATATTGGTTATATAAATTAACAATCAAATATTTTATCTAACATAGAATTATTTATTTATGGACCAAATTTTTAACATTTAAATATCTTTTTCTTATTAACATATTTTTTTATGCACATCAATATTACATAACATTACATATTCAAATATTTTATTTATCACACACATTGATTATTATAAAAAAATATAACTATTAATAATCACACTGTCTCTCTTAATATTAAAATCAATTGCAAATTTTTTCTCTTCATGAAATGTTTATATAGTTAAATTGATACTATTTATATATATATTTATATATTATTATTTATTATATATATATATAGATAGTTGATATTTAAGAAAATTACTTCAAAGGCATTTTAGTAGTTTATTTAAGTAATGTATTGAAATATTTAAAAGAGTGTAAGAATGGCATGAGATCCCCACAATCTACCTTTAATTACTTTATCTCTTTAAAGTAGGGATAAAATTATGTTACTTCCTATGAATAATTTTTCTTATGGCTACTGAAATACTTTTACCACAACTAGTTAACAATGGGTTGTAATATCAACCAAGCCATCATTGACATTTTAGAGTACCTTTAATTAAAATTATCCAAACATATGTATTCATTTATATAAAGAAAATACCTTGCTCTAATATTTCAAAATCTCATTCTAATAAACTAAGGTAAATTCAAAAGGTCCATAACACTTTGTTGTAGAAAATTGCATTTCATCAATGCCAAAAAAATGGCAATTACGAGTTATCGGAGTTTCCCATTTTAAATTAACAATCAATATTTTTATTTTTGATACCTTTGGTAATCAAAGAGAATTCTACTTTTACTTATCACTCTAAATGAAGCACCTAACCAATCAGTTATTATTATGCTTTACCATGCCAAGCTTTTCATTATAGTTCAAAACCTCTATCCAACAAACCTCCCCCAGTATAAATTTGTAATAAATGATAGGTTTGTTAGATAATCAAACCTAGAATTAAATTCAAGTAGATGAAAATATTCATTAGGTCATCCATCTTCACTAATTGGAGAATTAGGTTCGCAAAAGAAGAGAAATATGGTCTAACAATATGGCATATCTAATTGAAATTTTATGCATGGCATCAAAATCTTGTAGAGTGGAGTGAGTTAATATGTGGGAAAAAATAAAATTTTGAGTGATTTTTTAAGCTAAAATTTCACTTAAATCAAGTCACTTTTTCTTCTTAAAATATGTCAAAGTCTCTAAAATAAATGTTTATGGTCAAAATTGCTACCAATAAGGTGAAACTATAACTTCTAGCAAAGTTCCTACCAAATTTTGGCAAAAATTTTCACCATAACAAATTGAGTTTGTTCCCTTCTTAACTAATCTCTTAAGAATCATTCTGACTAATTTAAGGGATATCAACCCAATTCAACTTTCTTATTGAGTAATTGTAACATTTAATGTCTAGTTCATATTTTAGCAATATAATTTGCAATTAGACTCTACATTTTTTTAGAAGGAAAGAAATAATAATTTGAATGTTGAACAAGATAAACAATGAGTTCCTCATTGTAACATGCAACCATAACAAATTTTGAATGTGTTTTTTCTAGTGTTTGTTGGCTATAATTTAAGTTTCACTAGACATGACATCCAACTTTGAAATCTTCAAGATAAGCGTTAAGACTCTTAAGCAAGGATGATAAGTATGTTAGAATGTTTTATTGTACGCCACAACTTAGTTTTGTAAATGGGTTGAACTCATTGCTTTACAATAATTCCTTGACAAAGCTAAAGGATGGATAACACATAAATGATTCCACCTAGAGAAGCCTAAATAATCAAAATAAAAATTTATTACAATGGTTCTCCTTTTCTAAGATGAAAGTAAACCAAGAGTTAGAAGAGACCCATCTTAAAATGAAGAATTTGGATTTGTGCTTGTGCTAATCACATAGAAAAACTTGAATGCTTAGCCTTATAACTCTCTTCCCTTTTGATTTTTTATATAATTAATGTTGAAGATATATTCAATATTTGATATTTTGATTTCTTTAAAGTTTTATTGTAGTGCAAAAATAATGTTGAAGAGTGCTTATTAAATAACTTTAAAATTTTATAATTTAATGATATATGAAAACTTTGTCAAAGTAAAAAAAACTCACCTCAACAAAAATAAACAATACACATCAACATCAAGTCCATTAAGCATAGAACAAGATTAACAAGTGAAGAAGAATCGTGCTTAAGAAGTAAAAGATCACATGCATATACAAAAAACTGTGAACAAACCTACTAATATATATTATGGAAGAAAATAAATAATATCATAGAAATAAATAATATCATAGTAGTGCCCGAATCTATCCTGGTTCCATCGTTGCAGCGTCAAGGATTTTCACCAATACTCACCCCTTCTAGACTGACGTAATAATAATCGTTGTATCCCGGATATGACGTAATAATAATCGTTGTATCCCGGATAAGATGAAGGTGATTGGGACAAGGGAGTGTAATTCAAAGTGAGATTCTTGGGAACTGCCCAGTCACGGACCACTATCATGCTGCCATTGTTTTGATTGTTAAGGAAATATGCGAATTTATGGCCAATGAGAGCACTGCGCTGGGAAGGCAAAGACAGATTTCCTCTGCCAAATACCAGCAAACTCCTGCAAAGTCACTGAGCATTCTAATGCAAAGTCAGATATTTGTCCACTTCCCTCAAAGTCAAGGTGTCAGTCAATAAATGCCCGGTCGTGCTTCCAGTCCCAGAGCAAAGGGTATCAGTTGGTTCTGTTGGTAATGGAATAGTCTCCCAGAATACCCCTTGTTCACACAATTCTCTCCACTTTGCATCTGCACACTGTATAGGCAGAGCAGAGCATGACTTTTTTTTACCATATATGGATTTAGTGCACTTCGATTGTGCACGGGTTGACAATCAATTTTGGATTTCTAATTTTTTTTTTTTTTTTTTTTTTTAAATTAAACCTAAAATTTAACCAGAAAAATTTAAAAAATTCTTGCCAAACCACAAATTTATATTATTGAATTTAGGCCTTCTGTGATCCATATCTTATCAATTTAGAAGAAAAGAATTTTTCGGTGAATTAAATAGGAGATAATTTTGTTACATTAACGAGTCAATTGTTATATAAATGTTCTGTTGATTTCATATATATATATATATAATTGATATAGAATAATTATAAAGTATAATTTCAAATAATTTATTTTTATTTTATATAACTAAAATTGATTTTAAATAAATAATTGATATAAATATTAAATAATTTAAAAATGTATAAAAAAAATACATATATAATAGTGAAAAAATAATATTTTTTGTTAATTATTGATAATAAATATAAAATTATTGTTATTTCATTAAATATTTCCAAATATTTTAATTATGGGAAAGGTAAATATTTTAGTTATCGCTACAAAGTAACTGTAAAGTAAAATATGAATATTAATATTAGTATCAATTATTTTTATTGAAACATCGTGGAAGGGAGGCCCCGAATGGCATAGCAACAAGAGGGAGTACGATGTCCAACCCGAGTTCTATGGAGTCGAGGGCGAACTAAGTCACATTTCATGACTCTACGCAGACTTATCCCATTGACTGCAAATTTTGGCTGTCAAATAATTCACTTAATTGTTGTTTGTCGAATTTTAACGTATTTAGGAAATTGTGATGTCATTGAAAATATAAAGTTAAAAATATGAAGTTAATATTGCAAATTTTGGTAGCTCAAACAATTCAGTTAACGGTTATAAATATACTTTAGAAATGGGAAATTTTTATATATATTTTGAAATAAGTTATATAGATATTAAAATAGTTTATTTAGTTATATATAGTGTTGATATTGAAATAAAATAGTAATTGTATTACATGTTGAAATTGTAGTATAAGAAAGAGTGGTATAGAAGAAAGATGTGATATGTTACCTGATTTAATTGAATATTTAAATTATAAATAGTGAATATTTTTATTTAAAAAAAAAAAGAAAAATAGGTTTTTACAATTGTTTTGATAAAAAATTGGTTTTTTATACCATAAGGTAAGTATAGATAGTATATAGAGTATATTCACTTAAGGATGCAACAAATTGACTATATAAGCAACAATAAAATTGATCTAGAAATTATGTTGAGTTATAGTGCGATATTTATCATTGTAATGAAGACTATGTGTACTGATAGTTGCTATCATTGTGAAAGTTATCTACAAGTCAAAATCTTTGGAATTCCAATAGCCAAAATTATTAGTCATAGTATGTTGTTGATCACAGTATGTAGTTGTCGTGAAGGAAAGTGGATTAGCATAATGGATTGTTGATTGAGGAAACTAATCCCATTACTTGGATTACAACTTGATGGGAAAGAGTTTTACGGATTGGGGAAACTAATCCCATTATTTGGATTACAAGTTGATGCGAAGGAGTGTTATCGATTGATGTTGCTGTAGATGAAAATTTGATTGCGAATAGAGGAATTGGACTATGTGAAGAGAGTTACAGTCATCCATAGGTAAATTACCTTTTTTGATTGATAGTTTTAGCTCAAGGGTTGGTCTCTATTACAATGAGAGTTGGTGTAGCATGGAGCCTATGGTTAGGTGGAGTGTCACTTTTTCACAATTGGTATGATCTATGATGACGAAATGGTTTAATTATTCTCTCACAACAAATTTCATATGATTGCTAACATAAAATTGATGTTTGTGCAACCTTGAAAAACATTCAAAGCACAATGATATTTATTTATATCTTGAGAAGGAAACAAACAAAAATAATCTTTATCTATATCCTCCAAATGATAGAAACAAATCGCATTAGACTTAGATAGTATACTATGCAAAAGTATATAACAATTTCAAGATTTGATTTCAATATAAAAAATAT
>APFE031231484.1:0-20864 GCA_000404065.3 Pinus taeda
AACTTTTGATATAATATTGTATATTACATTACATAATGCAATAGGTCTGAATTTATCAGGAGTTTTGGCTTCTTCAACCTTGGGTATGAGTGCAAGAAAGGTGGAGTTGAGGGATTTTAGAATAGTTCCTGAACTTCTGGAGTCTTCCACCACCTCCCACACATCCTGTTTTACAATACTCCAGCAGGCTTTGTAGAAATTGATGGTGAACCCATCTGGACCTGGAGCTTTATCGTTGGGCATACTCCTGATTGCTTCCTCTATTTCTTCCAAGGAGACTTCCCTACACAGAGCCCAGTTCTGATCTGCAGTTATAGTCTTTGGGATGGCTGCTATTAGTTCATTAATGGCCTCCTCTCTGTTTATGAGAGGTTCCTGAGCAATCGATTTGAAGTGATCCGAGAGCAGCGTTGATATGTCGTTGTGGCTTTTTAGGATCTCCCCTGTATTGTTTTTCAGTTCGAGAATTTGATTACTGCTTCTGTGGTCTAGCACCGATCTGTGGAAAAATTTAGTATCAGCTTCTTCTTTTAACCATTTGAATCTTATTCTGTCTCCATAAGAGCTCTTCTTGGAGCATGCCTTGTGCCATTGTTGCGAGAGAGTTTTCCTGCTCAAAGCCTCGGCATGAGGTTTTGCTGCACTTCTCGTGCTCGTCAGTTTGTTCTCAAGAATATCTTCTCGCTGGAGAAGTTTACCGAAGTGTTTTTTTCAATCTTTTATTTTTGTTGGTTATTTTTAAACTTCTTTTGCCAGATTAACGATTTGGATCCATCTGATCCTCCAAAGGTTCCGACACCATTTCTTACCATTCAAGCGAAGTTGGGTGGTCCACCAGAACTTTCAAAACGAGGGTTTTCTAGGGTTCCTGAAACTTAACAATGAGCGAGATTGGCAGGTCCGACCCCCACTGGGAAGGATATCTATTCTACTGTATGCCTCCATTATGATGCTTTCTGAGATTAAGAATCTATCCAGGCGGGAGGCTATTAGCTTGTCCCCTCCCCTTCGATTGTTCCAAGTGAAGGAGCCACTCTTGGGGTAGACATCAACAAGTTTGGCAGTCTCAATGAAGTTTTCGAAGGCTTCCGCATCTCTGTTTAGTTTTCTTAGACCTCCTTTTTTTTCCAACAGGGTAGTTATCATATTGAAGTCACCCCCCAGAATGCACTTTGATCTTGGATACCTTCTGATAATTTTAGATAGAGCTTCTAAAAATGATATCTTATCTTCTAGTTTCTGAGGACTATAAATATTGACACAGAGGAAGGAACCAGAATTACCTATGGGTTGGAATTCGACCGCCATGAAGTGCTTGTTGGCTTCTGCCGATAGCATCTGGATTTCCCTTGAATCCCACATGGTTGCGAGGCCTCCTTCTCTTCCTTGACTTTCATTTTCTAGGACTTCCATATGACTTCCCAGTTTTCTACAAGGATTGTTGATATTGGGGCTGCTACATTTAGTTTCCTGTAAAAACATGATTTCTGGTTTATGATTTTGGATCTTTCTCTTTAAAATCCTGTATTTCGCCTGGCTGTTGAGCCCTCTGGCATTCCACGAGATTATCTTCATATAAAACTGAGTTTTATTGGAAGGACTAGAAGGCGGTGAGTGCCTTCATCTTCCCTGAGTTTATCATAATCATGCCTAACCCTTGTAGTGCTTCACCACTTGTTTTCCGACCTCTTCTCTTCTTTTGTTTGGAACTGGATGTTTTCCACAGGGAACTTTTTGACTGTGAACTGTTTCCTTTCGCCACACCTAGCTTCCTGTTCTGTCTTTCTAGTACTGTTCTCTGCCTTGCTATGAAGAGGTCATTTACTATTCTGACTTCTTCCTCCGACGCGTTTTCTATCCCTCTGGCTTTCCAGTTTTCAGCTAGTGCTGGTAGGTTCAAACCTTCTCTTGCTAATGCATTCTCCCAATCTTGTTCTTCGCTGCCGCCATCACTGGTTAACACATCAGTTTCTTCCTCAGTGTCCTCTGTTCTCTCCTGCATTTGAACCTCATTATTGAAGTTCTCCTCATGCGTGTCTTTCCCTGTGGGTGTTTCTTTTTCTTCGTTCTCTGCTCCTGAAGTTGGGGCTTTGTGCTTATCCTCTGAGTCAGTTTCAGGGTCTAGGAGCACAAACGGGTTGTTATGGATGTTTCTTTCCACGTTTCCTCTGATATTCTTTCGTCTGTTTGCTCTGTGTTTGGATTTGGGTTTGATGAAGACTTCTGTATCTTTGTGGGCTTGAGCTGATTCGGTTTCTTGCTCCTTCTTGATCTTTGGGCAATCCCTTAACAGATGCCCATGTTCATGGCATTTTCGGCAGCGAAAGGGAATCTGCTCATAATCTATATCCTGAAAGTATTTCTCGTCCCTGTATTCCAACCATAGTCCTTCGTGTAGTGCTCCAGAGACATCCATTTCAACGCAAATCCGGGCATAAGATGTGTATCTCTTCTGGAGAGTCGCTTCAGAGGCTTTGATGAATGTGCCCAACTTGTCACCAATTTGTTTCAGTGCATTCAGACCCCAATAGTCTATTGGAAGAGAGAATAAGCGAATCCAGACTGAGACTTGGGTGAAAGACTCCTCCGGGGTAAAATTTGGCTTCCAAGGTCTCATATACAGACCTGCTGAAGCCATGAAATAAGGGCCACCTTCAAAAATTCTGTCCTTGTCTTCAAGGTTGGAGAAGACTACAGTGAAAAAGCCTTTGGCTCCAAGGTGAAGTTTAACATCTCCTCGAGGTTTCCAATGCAGTTTGATCCAATGACAAAGAGCTTTTTCAGACGGCCAAATACCCATAAATTTGCAGATGATGGCTCGTTCCGTCATATGCTCCCTGTAAGCTTGAATCTCTGGGTCAGTGATAACTACCCATAAGTTATTGGTCTTTTTCGGTTTGCAGGCTCCACTGGTTGAGGAGAGTGTGTTGGGGTTTGAACTGGGTTCCCCCTCCTTTTCCGGCCTGCCTTGTCTGTCCCCTATTTGCTTCCTTTCATCATCCCCTTGTCGTTTCTCGTTTTCTGAAGAGTTGATTATTAAAGGAGTTTTGTCTTTAGCTTCTGTCAGGTTATCAGTCTCTGGGCCTGTGCTCTGCGTTGTTTCTTTTGTCTTGTCAGTGTTCCCTTGAGGTTGATCCTTATTTCCTCTGCCAGGTTGCTTGCTGTTGTCCAGCCCGGAGATCCTGACCCCTTCCTTTCTATCATTCTTCTGTGTTTGCATGACTATTTGCTTGAAAGTAGGGGCCCCACTGGACCCCTCCGCCTCCATGCTGTTGGTCAGCACTTGACCCTGTCGAAGCAGGGCTTCGAGGCGTGAGAAGACAGCTTCCAGCCCCGCGAGCGTCTCAGTTCCTTGAGAAAATCAACCGCGCTAGTGTTCACAGACACCAGCATAAGAGCTGGTCAACTACGGCTGGAAAAACCACGGGCTGAGCCTGAAACTAGAACAAACTGTTAAACCCTAACGGTCGCCATGAGAGCTCTGCAACCCCATATCATCTCCAAATCTTTTTTTTTCCTTTCACTTTGTGGTGTATTTGCAATATTTGATGACTTATCAAGATAAATTTGACACAAACTATCTCCAGGAACATTCACTCATTCATACATGGACCATGACCTGATAAAACGCTATAAAAGATCAAATTTCCACAATTTCGCATAAGAAAACTAGTAAATTTCAGATTAGTATAGCGAAAATCCTAACAGCATGCATGTGACAAAAGTAAATAAGAATAATAGCATTAAAAGAGCACATACATGTGAGAAAAGACTCTTGGGATAAAATTTATAAAGTAGATACCTAGTACTAGAAATCCGCGCGAAAACTTGGCTTCTAGGTGGTCTTTGTGAAATTGGCTTCAATAAGTTGTGGGACCACACAGGACCAAGTGGGCCCAAAATTAGGTCAAGGGTATGGATTTGATCACCCAATGAGGGGCTTGGCCTAATTAGGGAGGAGAAGAGGATCAAAGGACAAATTTTATTTGAGGTTTTAATTCAATGATCCAAATGAGGACACTAGCCAAGGGAAAACTAGGGCAAGAAATGGTCCTCGAGATAGGGCTGGCTATATATCGAGATCCCACTGTCGGATTTGCTTCAAATTTTTAAGGCTTCTAGAGAAAAACTCAATGCAGTTGTGGACAAAAAATTGAAGTGTTTGTATGGCTAGATTGTGAGAAAGGTGATGCCCTAGGTGACCTATCTAGGCTAGGCCTAGAAAAAAAGAGAGGTGAAAGAAATAAGCTTTAAATATGATCACCTATGGAAGGATTAGTGCCTAATCCTTTGGGAGAGATGGATTCAAGGAATAATTGATAGCTTGAAATTGATTCATCTAGTCAAGGAGGCCTTTAAAGAACTTCACATGGCATTAGGGCATGCTAGAAGCAGCTTCAAGGTATTTACACTTCGATTTTGCAATATTTGATGACTTATCAAGATAATTTTGACACAAATTATCTCTTGGAACATTCACTCATTCATACATGGACCATGACATGATGCAACACTATAAAAGATCAAATTTCCACAATTTCGCATAAATAAACAGTAAATTTCAACCTAGTATAGCGAAAAATCCCTGCAACATGCATGTGACGTAAGTAAATAATAAGAATAGCACTAAAATAGCACTTACATTTGATAAAAGAATATATCCAATCATCAAGATATGCCAATAGAGAAGCTCTACGACAAAATGAAAGAGATCCAAACATCAAAATTTATCCATTCATCCAAACTCGTCCTCCAAGAAGGATAGCGAAAATATCACAAGATGAGATAACCCAATCCAAGTGATGATGGTGAAAATGAATCATCTCACTTCTATTTATACACTCTCTAATGAATTTGATTTAGCTAAATTGGCCTAATTGAGCCCCTAAAATAAAATAATGTGCATAATAACAATACTTTTGGTGACAAGCCCACTAAGTAGCTCAATAGTACAAGAATAAGCCTCTCAAGAGGGTCGAATAATAAAAAACGTGAGTCATTGGGCCTTTGAGGAGGCCTAATTAAGTCCAAAGGGTGGCATGATGTAGAAATGAACACCAAACATAGTGGACAAAGGGGTGGCCCCTTGTTTTCCAAGCAAGAACCTGTGGTGCTCCCAAGTGGGTGTGGGGGCATAAGGACATCCTCATGGGTCTCCAAATGGATAGAATATTCCTCTTGATCATTTGCAAGGGCTAGGATGCTGATATAAGACCTACCTCAGTAGTGGGAGACATCCTCTAGACCTTAGAACATCATGCAAGTGTTTGGTGCAACTGTGGAGCCAGTTGGGCATGGTGGACCAGGCGCATCATCCTCATCAAAAATGGTGGAACATGAGCAATCAATAAGCGCAGCTGGGGATCCATGAAGTAATCTCTATTATGGTGGAGTCCCATGGCTCTCAATGCTCACCCCACAAGTGCCCATGTGGCCCTTTGGAGTGCTAGGACCCCATATAGGGAGACCAAGCCATAAATGGAAACCCACTTGCAGTCTTGCGTAAGATCCAATGCGTCCCTTTTCCCTCCAATACAAAAAGTCATCATAATAATAAAGTAAAATAGCTTACAATTCGTGGAAGCAATGTGGCACTTCATGGTGGCATGCCCTTCCATAGTGGCCTTTGCCATGTACAAATGTCTCCAAGCTCAATAAAATGGTTAACCGAGGACCCTATTAGGTGGTTTCAACCTCTAAATGGTGACATGTCCCATCCCTCAAATGGTAGGTGGAAAATGATATAGGGATGGAGCGGAGGGGAATCAGGGGAAATCATCTAGACCACATGTTTTTTTTTTTTTTTTTTTTGGGTAAAGACTAATTCTATTAAAAAGTAAAAATATTTACAGAGAGGTCAATGCCTCATAGGAGGCATAGGAAGTTTCATCCATGCAGATAGATAATCCCAAAATTGGGATTAATCTGATACAAAAACCCTGAAACAAAAAACAGCTTGTAATCCAGAACCAACCTGACTGAACTGCCCAGCTGTAATTGAGCATGAATACAGACACACAAAATTGACAATGTAGCCTGGCTGTAAGCCTGAGACAGAGAGATGTAGACAAAGAGATGAAGACAGTAGCCATATTGGCGAGACAAAAAGAAATTGAAAACAGAGAGAACTAGAGCAACACCCAAAACCCAGAGTTCTTCAGACATTGGAGTCGATTTCCGGAACCTCCTCTTCTTGGGCACGGATAGCCCATCCACGTGTCGTCCACGTTCTCCTTGTGAGCTGAAGCGTTGCCATCTGGAGGAATTGCCAAGTGTTGCGAGCTGTCCGAGCCATCCGACTGTTGTTCAGGAGCAGGGGCGTTCTGTTGAGTACAAGCAGGAGGCATGGGGATATCGCCCTCAATTCCTTCTGCTTGCGAATTTCCGCCATGGAAATCGAAACCCACATCAATCCGCTGCTGCGCGCTGCCTCCTGGAGAATCAGTGGAAGGGGTGTTCATTTCAGCAGTGGGCCTGGCTTCCTCTTTTGAGAAAATGACCGTGATACTAGCAGAAAGAACAGGCTGGTTAAGGTGACTATGGAACGTGAAGTGGGTGGTCTGAAAGGAGTTATAAGGGATAGGTCTGCTGGTTTCAGAGGTGGGAGAAGCTGAAGCCAGAGGAATGACGGGCGGAGGAGTAGGCTGAGAGCGCCCACGCCCTCCATGACCGCCACCACGGCGACAGCTACCACGACAGCGAACCATTGACACAATGATCAGATAGCCTGAGGGAGCAGAAGAACCAGGAATGAAGCACTTGCCAAGGTAAGGTTGCTTGCAATGGCCGAGAGTCCAGACCTGCAACTCTACCATCAGACCAAAACAGGGCAGAGAAACTGGTGCTACGAACAAGGGAGGAGGCGAGGGGTATAAATCAATCGGAGGAGCCGAATTCGCCATCAAAGCCGAACCAGGAGAGATTTCTCGAGCTCTCTGCATAATTAAATTCGCGTGAGGAGTGATCCGCCTGCGGATAATAACCGTCTCATCCATCTGGTTGAGGGCCTAGGGAGGTGCGCACTGCTGCCACCTACTGTACCAGCTACTTGCAGCAGTATTAACTTGCATTAATAATCGTAGATACACCCGCATCCAGGTGAGTGTCCTCTGCCTGATATCTATCATTTTCCATGAGATTGTTGTAAGTCGTAAGTTGGGAGGCTGAGATGAGGCTGGAGAATGCACCTATATGAAGTTCCAACCTACAGTCCACTTCAATATTAGCTAGAAAGTCTGCGACTTTATTTCCTTCCCGTCGGGTATGCTTGATATGAATGGCTTTGTGCTGAGAGAGCCAGTTAGCAATGAGCTCAATCCTTTTTGCCATTTGCCAGCTCTTACTAACCTTGTGCGAAGAAGTGCCTTGCAACATCTTTGAGATCATGTTTGTAATAATCTGAGAATCCCCTTCGATGATAAGTGGGAAGAATCCTTTGTTTTGAGCTATAATAAGACCTTGCCAAAGGCCTTCCAATTCCGCTAAGTTATTAGTATCCCAGCCTTTTGAGCCAAAGAAAGATAAAAGGGGGGTACCTTGATGGTTTCTGAAGATTCCTCCAAAGCCCGAATTACCTGGATTGCCCTTTGAGGCTCCATCAAAATTTAGCTTTGTTACATTGGGAGGTGGAGGAAGCCATTTAGTGGAAGAACCATCTGGAGAGGATTGATTTCCTTTGTCGATGAGCTCAGGATTCAGAAGAATATTCCAGTTTGTCTAGATGGATTGCTCTTGCGGTAGCGAGGGAAGATCATCCTGGGACCAGGAGTAAAGGGAGAGAGATTCTTTAAGATTTTGGCAGAGGATGGTCCATAGATTTTCCAGGGGCATAGATTGGTCTTTAAATACCCATTGGTTCCTCTCCTTCTAGATGTTCCACATAAGGAGTCCAGGGATAAGTCTCCACAGAGTGTTTAGAAGTTTGCTTTGATATGGTTTTTTGTTCCACTGGCGAACTGTAGCTGTAATGTCTCCCTGGACTCGTCCCTCCTTTTGACATCGAAAGCTGACTTTTTCCCACAACTTACGCGCCACACAGCAAGATTGCATAAGATGCTTAACTGATTCTTCCTGTAGCTTACAATTTGGGCATCTGGAGGGTCCATGATAGTTCTTTTTCCGAAGATTGTCCCATGTGAGGATTTTGTTTTGACAAAGAAGCCACAGAAAAGTGGAAACTTTCGGCCAATTGGGAGGGTCCCAGAATTTGCTCCATAGTTCATCTTTGATTATATGCTCCTTGAGTATTATGTTGTAATCTTCCTGTGTGGTGAACGTACCCTTTTCTTCATAGCCCCACCTAAGAATGTCCATCTCTTCCAAAAAAGGTATTTTCCTTTTTTGTAGTTCTGAGGAAAGAGCTTGCTGTACCTGTTCTGTACCATGCCTTAGGATTTGGTCTGCATCAATCCATCTTCTGTAATCCTGTGTGGAGGAAGTCGTCCAAAAGTTATTGACCTTGTCTAATTCATGCAGATCCTGCTCTGGGAGCTGCAGGTGAGAGAGATCTCTGAGCTTTGGCATTTGCTGCCACGAGTCCTCCCAGAATCGAGTTGTGTTGCCATTCTTGATTTCCCAAAAACAATGTTGTTGTATTAATTTCCTGTGCTGTTTGGCTGAGTTCCATATTACTGATCCATTGCTATCTTTTGACATACGTATTCGTTCTTCAATTGGATCGTTACTTGCATATTTGGCAGTCCATAGGGAGGCCCATGGGGTGAGGGGCGCTGAGAGCCATCGCCACCAGATCTTTGCCCCCATGGCTTCGTTGCTGTGAGACGGATCTCTCAAACCAATACCACCAGCACATTTCAGAAGGCAGACTTTATCCCATTTAACAAGAGCCCACTTATGGGTTGAACCAGAGCTTCCCCATAAGAAGGAACGTTGGAGCCTTTTGATTTCCTTGAGGACCCATTTGGGGACAGCTAGAACGGAGAAGAGGTATAGCGGCATGGAATGAAGAACAACTTTGATGAGGACTAGTCTACTGGCCATAATAAGGGATCTGTGAGTCCAAAGGAAGAGACGAGCTTCTAATTTTTCCAGAAGGATTTTCCAGGAGGAATGTTTGTAAGATGAGGTCATGAGAGGTGCTCCAAGATACTTGGAAGGTAGAGCTCCAATGGTGAAACCCATGATACGAGCTATGGCTATTTGAGTTGTAGCTGGGGTATTAAAGAAAAAGATTTGGGACTTGATTTTATTGACATTGGCTCCAGAAGCTTTGGAGAAGTCGGACAGAAGGGATTTAAAATGACGGGCTTCTATAACAAAGGGATGGCCAAAGAGCATGTTGTCATCAACAAACTGTTGGTGGGTAAAAGTAGGGGAGTTATGGAAAGATAAGCCTTTAATGAGATGAGATTGAAGGGCTGAATGAATGCTGCGACCCAGTCCTTCAGCCATGATAACAAAGAGGAATGGTGAGAGAGGATCTCCCTGCCTAATTCCTCTCGAGGGACGAAAAGTAGGTGAAGGTATACCATTGATTAGCACAGAAAAAAAGGATGAGGATAGCAAACTCATGACCCATCTTAGCCAGGGAGGAGCAAAGCCAAAAGCTGTTAGAACTTCCCTTATGTAAATCCAGCTTAAACTGTCAAAAGCCTTGGATAAATCAATTTTCAGCAGCATACCTGGTTTCTTGGAGATTTTCAGAGAGTGAGTTATCTCATGAGTTAAGATAATGCCATCCGTTATCTGCCGACCTTCTACATAACCTGATTGCTCTGGCAATCCAACCTCTCAGCGCCTTCTCAGTTGGCCATAGTCCTATAAACTTGCCTATTAGCGCATGGTCCTTCATGAACTGTATCTTGGTGTTGATTCTGTGGCTTGGAAACTCTACTTTCGGCCTGACTGCAACTACCGGCTTGCATGTCGAAGAAGTGGCCTTGGGATGATTTTTTTTGTCCTGAACATCGCCTTGATGGGAACTTTTGTCTATATTCTTGTCAGTCTGCATATTATTATTGTCGTTTTCCTCACTGTTGCGCTGCTCACCATCGTCCTTTGGGGGAGGTGCAGCCCCCTCCCCCTGAGGTAGAGACATGGAGCTAAAGGTCCTTTGCAGGAAAGGAATGTGCGCAGAGCAGCAAGGGTCTGCCAATGCTGAGCGCGGACAGGGGTACGCTGCCACTGCAGGGTTTACAGAAACCCTAGAAGGAAGGTCGCGCGTTCTCCTCCCATCGCCCTCAAAGTTTTTCATCCAGACCACATGTTATGGTGCAAGGCTAGCTATAATAAGGGAAGCCCACACCTGGGTATATGAGTGTAGGAGGGAGAAAATCGTGGTACATGAGTTACCCTCACCTTTGTTTTTCCACCCTTATTCATATGCATTTTGCCTTTTATTGATTTGTAGTCATAACTACTTGGTGCTTCAGGGGATGAGAGCATGATGTGTAATATGTAACAGTGGATACCCCCTTAAGATGAGGTGGTTCATCGCCCACCAGGGGTTGGGACAATCATGGGTTCCTTAAGGATAGAGGGGGGTCATCGAGGGCCCATAGGAACCAGGGTGATGGCCATGGATAAGGGGTAGAGATCATGTTTGGCTTTTTCCCACGTGCTAAATTTCTATGTCCCAGCCATATTTTTCATTTTGTGGTACATTCCTATTGAGAGTGGCCAAATTATGCTTTTTCTTTTGTTATTAGTTGCATCAACCTTCTAGGAATTGTTCTAGGCCTGAATCAAGGTGTGGATAAGGGAATGGGGATGCTAACCCCATGTGGACCTGGTGGACACATGACGACCCAAATGGGAAAATAGATGAATGGGGATAAAATGAGAGGAGTGGGAGTGATGTAGATGGTATGAGGAAGCACAACCTAGCAAACCAAATCAGGATTTCCCATCTAGTGCCAACCTAGAAGCCAAATGGTCATTAAAGGAGATCCCACTAGACTAGGATACAAGGGTAACCATGAAATTGGGCAGTGGAGCAAGAATACAAGACTAACCCACTCTTTTTGTTGAATCCCCCCACCAATCCATGCCAAAAAGTGCCCATGACAAGTAAGGAAAATTACTCAACTATACTGATGAAAATCCATACCTTTAGGGTTGGGAGGCCCACCTTCAAACATACATTCATGACAAGTGATCAAGGTACCACATGGCTAGCTCAGGTGGTGGATAAAATGGCACATTGAGTTATCTCGTGGCTGCAAGTGGTTGCTTGCTGACTACTGAGAACCATCTAGGAGAAAATTCTCTCCTATATACACTATCCACAGAGGATGGGTAACAATCCCAATCATTGTATGATAACCATTTTGCAAAACGAGAAGAGAGGTATTTCTCCTTCCTTAGGAAGCCTTGATATATCTACCGTATTAATTTATCCCTATTATCTAGGTCTTATGCCTCCTACTAATAACCTTTTATTGGAGATCCCTTACA
Organism: Pinus taeda; assembly: GCA_000404065.3. Lineage (NCBI taxonomy): Eukaryota > Viridiplantae > Streptophyta > Pinopsida > Pinales > Pinaceae > Pinus > Pinus taeda. Next base: position 11,416 of record APFE031231484.1, read on the forward strand.
TTGATTTTGAAGAAAGCAAGGCTTCATTTGAGCCTCTCCATTGAATGGGCTTCGGAAATCACATTGTACCTTATCATTGACCTAATCCTCGTAGTGATTTCCTCTATACCGGGACTCCTCCCATGAGTGAAAGTCTGTAAAGAGCAGCCGACATCGAATGAGGTGACAGTGGATCCTTGTCCCATTGTTGCCATATGGTCTAATAGTTATCCTTTAGGTACCCCTCCTAGGGCCCTTGTTGGATTGTGTGGTAACAGTGACTAAACCTAGGACACAAAGATTTGAAAACAAACTAAAATGACAATTGAAGAAACAAAATACAAATCTAGATTATATGTAAATGATAGATCTCCCATAGTCCACTAAAGATTTAATAAAAAAATGGAGGTAAACTGATAGACATTGCAAATGGTATAAAAAAAATAAAAAAAAATGAAGTAGAGTTTGTGTTACATACCTATAAATACACCACTAGTTATGGGAATCAATCCCACTCCACAATAAATTGATGATGACAAATAAAACAGTCTCCCTAGCAAGATGAAGGAAAACTAATTGGGTAAAGGAAACCCTATAAAAAAAAACTTAAAAAATTGTTGGAAATTGTTCCTCATAGCTGCAAATCCACCCACATTTTAGGGAAATCAATCCCCACTCCACAATAAAATGGTGATGGAAAATGAAAACAGTCTCCTCCTTGTCCTTTGCTAAAGGAAAAAGGCTCTCCTCCTTTGCTCTCCAAGCCATCAGTTTTGTTTGCAAAATGAGGGAAGAAAAACAAAACAAAAACAAAGGAAAAAAGGGGCTTTATGCTGTCATGCTGTCCTATCCATGGCTCGTTGATATTTTGGGTTGTAAATAATAATATCACAATAATTAGGATAATATTGTGACAATATTGCTAATGAAAATATCACAAAAATATCGTGTTGAAATTATCATTTCTTGGAAAATTTCATGAAATATTGCAATGCTGCCAACAATCTCTTAATTTTGGCAACATTGGTACATACATTCATGTCATCTTAGAATTCTTGGTTTCCATGTGATGTGTTTATAAGACTCTAAAAGTTTACTGTGTTTTACTTGTTTGCTATTATGCAGTCTACTAGTTATTGTTCTAATTGTATTTATCCTAAGTAAATAAAATAAAATGAAAGTATAATAATGTCCATGGATGACCAAAATAGGTCAATAGGATTAGAAAGTACAATCTACCAAAATAGGTGATAGGGGGAGTGAAAAAATCATCTCCCAAGAATACCGAAGAAAACCTAAAACTAGAAGAATAGGAAGAAAACTCTATATATCATAGGAAGCCAACTTTAAATACAATCCCAAAGTAGTAGATAAAAAAACTGTATGGGGGAAGAGGAGTCAGTGCTTATCACTCTCCAGTAAGGATTAGGAGTGTCCACCCTAGGAACCTGTCTGATAATATAAACTAGAGAATGCCATGGACTGAGAGAGATGCTAGTAATCATTTTTATATTCCTTTGAGCCTTTTGCAAAGATAGTATAGAGAGAATTTTACGTCCTTATCCTCGTGCTTTGAGTTTTATAGGTTTGTTGGTTGAGTTCATTTTTGTCGAGTGCTTACAGATTGCTCTATTTTCTCCTCTCTCCAGCCAAATCTCTATATAGTTTGCATGCACTTAACACTTGAAAATTTAATGTGTCTTTCAACAAATTTATGAACTAGTGGGTGTTCCAAGGCAAGTGTAATGTAATTCTAGGTTATCTCATCGTTCTAATTTCATTCAACATTCTAATGTATGTCTACATTTTATACGTATTTTATGTTTTATTCTTTCAATCAAATTGTATGTTACCTTGTTTTCATTTCCATAATTTTTCTTCTTGTGAGCTTGTTTATTATCCTATAAATGCTAGTTCTTTATCATTCGCAGTTCTATTAACTGCAGACATTGGCAAAAACAATTCCACGAGAATCCTTACTATGGAAGTTCAGAATGCTTCAATCAGCGGAGCTCTATACAAATCCTCGATTGCATTTAGTAAACCATAATGTGCTATTGATCGTGAGGTAAAATCAATTGCTCTATATCAATTACAAGTTAAAGCTTGGGTGTATGCTCACTAGAAGCCTGTTGAACTGATTAAAAGATTTGAATGAAAAATTGAATAGAATTCTCCTTTTCTGGCAGAAAAAAAGTACTCTTATTCCATATAAAATGCAAAGTACAGCAGTTCATACATTAGAGCACAGAACTAGCCTTCCCACCCATGGGACACTTACCTGTAACTTATGAGGTCATCGAATTTAAAGTGCCAACTAAAGAATAACATTTATTTATTTCAATTTTAGAAATCAAAGGAGTGCTACATATTTGGTGGACAAAGGAAAACCTTGTACCAAAAAAATTGAAGTCTTAGAGACATTAGAATTTGGTCAAACTCCTAAGAAAGACATTTAGTATGTACTATGTACATAGCAAAGTTTTGTCAGTAGTCATTATTGTATGTCCCTTTTGAAGTCATTTGAAAGTTTTGACATAGCTTTTCCTGTGAGAGGTGATTAAGCGTGCAGCAATGGCAGTCGTCATTTGTTATACGAATTCAAATGTAATCCGTTACAGCTTCCTAAATATACTCTAAACAATGCAATTCGTCATCTTCATAGCTGGTCCACTGGTTAAACCAAGAGGCATCTTTGGAAACATCTTTTCTCTGCAATTCTGACTTGATGGTGTCTTCTTCTTAAACCGATTCCAGAAAATTATATGGCTTCTCTTAACCTATCCAATAAGTCATCATGCGAGAAAAATAATACTCATCTTTAGTGGTAAACTTATTCAATGTTTGATGTTCCACATACACCTTAAGATATCCAATAAGTCATCACGTGAGAAAAAGAATGCTCATCTTTAGTGGTAAACTTATTCAATGTTTGATGTTCCACATACACCTTGAAAATACCATCTTCTTTCCTTGCTAACAGGATTGTGAATTGGATGGTTGAATATACTCCTTTACAATTAATTCTCGTGATCAATGGGGATACTATATCAGTGGGCTGAGTTCGTTCCTTCCATACAATTTGATGTTTCACTTTCTTTGTGGTGGAAACCCTTCAAGCTAATCGTTTGCAAATATGTTCCTTAAACCTGTGAAACGACTTAAATACAATTTCTACATTTGGCAATTATAGAGTTTCCTCACTTCGTTAAATGAGAAATCGATAACATTCTTTTCTCTTTTCTCAATATCATATCCGGCTATTCTTAAGTTGCCTCATTTTGCTAAATGATAACTCTATTTGCCTTTTTTCTTCAATATCATATCTGGCGATTCTCGAGTTCCCTCACTTCGCTGAATGATAACTGTGTCACATTATTTTCTCTTTTCTTCAATATCAATACAAACTCCTAGTAATTTCTAGGTTGGCTAGAGGGTGGGCTAAGCTAATTGTCACTTCCAAGGAGATGTGAAAAAGTGTCAGACTAGTTATTTAGGATTACTAACAATACGTAGTAGCTAGTCTTTGTCACTTTGTTTATATATATAGAAGTTGTGATGGGTTTGGATGCCATAAAGGGTTTCTATGGAAATCACTCTTTATCAGTTGATCTCATTCCCTTCCTTGGTGACAGGGACATCAATTTGATCTCATTCCCTTCCTTAGTGACAGGGACATCAATTTTTTTGCTCAGATCCACAAGGACCCCAACAATTTATCCTATCTACAGAAATGGTGGTCCAAGGCTGAGGAGTTGAGGTTAATTGGCAACCTTGATTTGGAGTAGGAAGCATACATCACTCAGTCACAAGCTAACATTACCATTTCTAAAGTAGTTAGAATGCTCCATGATGGTCTGCACAAGAATAAACAACCAATGATCAAAGAAATCTACCATGGTAGAGTGCTCACATGGGAAAACCTACAGCATAGGGGTTTCAATGGTCCTGACATCTGCCATATGTGCATAAATGATTCTGAGGATGTAAACCACCTGCTGTTGAGATGTCCTTTCACCAAGGTGGTGTGGGATGAGGTTTTGGATGCTCCCAATATTGACCATCTGAGGGACTATCAATCCCTTGGGACGTGTTTAGGGTTATGGTTCAAGTTCCATACAACACATCTTACTCTTCCTTTCTATATCATTTGGTCTATTTGGCACTACAGAAACTCACTGATATTTGATCATGGCTCAAAGGGGTGGCATATTATGAAGAGAATGGGATAAGAAAAAAAACACAAATAGAAAAGGGAGTCAAAATATAAGAACATATGGGAGGTTTTCCCTATCAGATTCTTTGTTGGGGCTTGCCAACAGAGAAAGTGTGGTTGTGGTGCTTTCATTGTTCTAGAACATGTTGTTATTATCAGTTCTGGTGGGAAGGTGGAATAAGAACTAATAGCAGGGCAGAGATTATTACACTTGTGTTCTGTTATTTTCCAAGTGGATGGGATTGGAGAACCTTTAGGTATTTGGAGATGCAAAGAGAATCATTGAATGAGTTAAAGACTATTCTAGCTTCAACCTCCATATTTTATCCAATTGGATGAGGCCCAATAAGATGCTAGTAAGCACTTTTCAAAACATTACTTTCCAACATATCTATAGGGAGGAGAACCAAGTAGTTGATATCCTCTCTAAAAGGGGCATCTCAAAGGTTTCTGGTAAGTTTTTTTTGCAGGGTTTGTTGAGGATGTCCTCATTAATGTTGGAAGTATAAAATTTTCTTAGAAGGCATCACAGGATATCCCTTGGCACACAATACATGGAAAATTTTGTTTTTGCTTCTACTGAAGAATTCATAGCACATATAAACAATGGAAACCAAAAACAGTGAAATGTAATTTTTGGATACATAGAAATCTTAAGGATGAACAAAGCACAAGTTTGAGCTTTTACAACTTAGTAAAAATATGTAAAGAATAGTATAAAACCTTAGACATTATGTGTTAGTACCTTCCAGAAGAAATATATGAAACATAATACAAAATATTGTAATCACCTTTTATTTTAATAAAAAGTTAGCATTTTTCTCATATATATATATATATATATATAAAATTTGTCTTAAAACATAAATCAATTTCAAGTTTCCACAAAAGAATTAATACATTGATTCACTGATTTTAAAATTGTTGACACAAAGTGTTAAGTCTTGAGAGGGAATGAAAATGTGCAATTTAGTTGGTATACATTTTGAAGTTGTTGTGAGATATAAGATTGATTATTTAGAAGATTACCATAGCCATTTGAAAAAAACAACTATGAATCTCTTTTTCTATCATTTTCCTACCTCTGCCATTGAAATATAATTCATTATTAAAAGGTATTAGTGATTTTCTTTACATTTAACTTGCTTTAGTTTTAACCATATAGTCAGTGAAGAATTACTACCTTTTCAAATTCAGTTTTTGCATTCTCATCGAGACTGATCAAGTTCAAGAACTAATTATTATGTTAAGAATCTATATATTTTGGAATTGATTTTACAATATGAATATGAATACTTTTATTGAGATATTGATAATAATGTATAATTGAATATTTATATAAAAATTAAATAATTTAAACTTCTAGGTAAATTAAATTTTGTAAACTTCTATTGAATTTAGAAATTAAAAAAAAAGTGAGATAATTTTAACTTTTATTTTTGATTCATTTTTATAATTAAATTTGAGCTTGTAACTTGATGAAACTAAACTTTACACATACTAACTAGTTTACCTAGTTTTCCTCAACCATTGAAAATTGTTTAATTTATTTTCTTGCTTTCTCATTGTTCAAACCTAAGTTTACACTTGTTTATCATAGATTATGGGGTTGTTTTCTTATTGTAGTTATAAAATATTTGCATGTTGTAAATTGCTGATGAAAACTCTAGTTGATAACAACAAAGTGTAATTTCTTGTTAGCCTGTGCTCTAGAACCTATTTCACCCTCTATTGGTCATACTAAGCCCTATATATTTAGGCATAGGGACCTTTGAACTAGCTCTTTTGAAATTATACCTTAAATCACCCATAACCCTAACCATCAGGGGTATCTTGTTGTACAACCTACAAGGGGGCTTTTAGCACAACTCTTCTTGGGTTACTTAATCTCTAAGATCTAATGGGAAGCCTCCCTTGTGAGGATTGTATCCAACCATAGATAGTAGCCCATTAATTGTTGAGGTGATAGTTGTAACTCTCCTCTTGTTACTCTCAATCTAGATTGTTTAGTGAGAGTTTTAGTGATGCAGGAGCATCCAGCTCCGAGGAGACAGAAGGTGGTTGACGGTCTCGTGGAGAGAACAAGAACAAGCAAATACTACATGCATAGCTGGACAGGTTATTAGAATTGTCGGTTGTTTTACTTTTCTTTATTATTTGTTTCATTTCCCAGAAGGTCGTTAGGACCATAGCAATTACAAACTGTGAATTGTTTTTAGTTAGGAAACAGTTAACGGTTAATTAGCATTTTGGTAAAAGAAACTGGTGGGAAGTTGTACAAATTTTGGTTGGACAGTTCAACCGGAAAGGAAGGCAGTTGTGCCTCCCAGATGTTAAAAAGGAGAAAAAAAGACAGTGAGGAGATTCCTCTGAAATAGAAAGAAGATACAGTCCTCTGAAATAAAAATTATTTTTTTTGTCTTGCCAACTGAAGCACCACTTTTAAAATTAATTTCATGCATTGATGTTATATTCTATGTGATTAAATTACATTCGAAATAATAAGACAGCAAGCATTAGCAAGAAGAGCAGAGCGCTGCTACAGGAACTACTTCCAGTTAAAGAAAGGAGAACAATTACAGTCGCTGACAACCAACCAGGTAACGAAATATAAACCCTCATATTATTTACAGACAATGTAAATGCTGGAATTGAAAACAAAATAGTCTCATTTTATTAACCCATTACAACCAAGACACACAAAGAGTTTTCGAGCGTCTAACGCTCCACCAGAACGAGTTCCTTGCAAACAGAGTTTTAAACAAAAATATAGATACAACAGAATAGATTAAAAGAGCTATAACAGCAGAGAGGAGCACCAGAACGAGTTCCGTGCAGACAAGGGTTTTAACAAAAAAAAAATATAGATACTACAGAACCGAGTATGAGAACTACAACAGCAGAGAGGAGCACAGTTCGTCTACCGCTCAGGTGACTACGACTATTTATAAACAGAAATCTCAAACCCCTCTACAGATTAACAACCAAATCAACGCGGAAAGACCCTACCCGTTGTGTAAGGTTGGGAGGGTTTCGAACGGTTTTCAGAGATTGCAAAGAGCGCAAAGCAACGGCGGCCAGCCACCTTGAACAACCTGCAAAACGGAGTGGACGCAGGTTAGCACAAACTGAAGCCACGAAACAACTAATAAAATCAGCAAACGAACGAGTTACAAAACATTGGTTCTCACTTGAAGTTGAAAAGGCGACACTGTAAGACCAAACGATAACCATAGCGTGAAGACAAGGAGCGAGAGCGTTAGAGTCTAAAGTAGAAGTGGAAACCGAGTCTGGCATAGAACCAGAGCTTACCTCAGAAGCAGAGTCGAAACGCAACAAACTGAAGGGGACCCTGTCACACGTTGAAACCACAGATTAACAGGCGAGAAAACGAACATTTTACAACAGAGAACATTCAAAGAAACAGTGAATAAAATATTATTACAGTGCAGGAGCGGACGGCGTTGTCATCTCAATTGTAACCCAACGCACAGAGCGGCGGAAGGTCGGAAGCACCAACGAAACGCAGTGCTGGAACAAGGAAGCGGAGGCGCAAATAAACCTCGACAGAGCAGAGCAAGGGTTTAACACAGCGAATAGGAGAAATGACCAACAAACGAGCATAGGGTTGACAAAAGGCGGGAGTGACTTGACAAGGGATACCGGCAGGTGGCGTTTCATAACCTGTACTGCAAGTTAACCCTCCTAAAATATCAAGAGGGGTTGTACATTCACACAAATATCAACATCTATCACATTAAATGCGCACAGTTGAACCAACCTAAGCCACGTTGGAAAGGCGGGAGGCCATCAAAAGTGGTATCAGAGCTGGTTTGTTGAATAGGAGCAAATGGAGGTTGACAGAAAGAGGAAGGAAGAGGAAGAGGAAGGGGAAGAGTGGTCCGGAGGATAGCAGAAGAGGGACTTCGTGAGGAGATTCGCGTTTTGCGTGAAAGATTGACAGTGGTGGAAGCTGGGGGAAGGAGAGACCCAGCAGATGATAGTGATGAAGAAGTGGCTGAACCAGAGGACGAGTTTGAAGGGGCGACACCGGAACTTCGATTATTAAAGTCAGTTTTGCTGTCGAGTCATAAGCCAAGGCATGAGCTACCCACTTATGACGGAAGTTTGTCTGCAGATGTGTTACTAGATTGGTTGAGTGAAGTAAATAAATATTTTGAGTTTGAGGAAACCAGTGAAGACAAACAAGTGAAGTTCGCTGCCACCAAGCTGAAAGGACATGCGTCCTTGTGGTGGGACAGCATTCAGGCGGAGAGGAAGAGGCTACACAAACAACCTATAAAGAAGTGGGCCAGAATGGAGGCAAAACTGAAGGAAAAGTTTCTACCAAAAGATTATCAGATCATGTTGTATAGACAGGTGCAGAACTTGAAACAAAGAGGGATGACTGTTAAGGAATTTACAGAGGAATTTTATAAATTGAATTTGCGAGCAGGGTATGTGGAAGATACCTCAGAAAAAACAGCCAGATTTGTGAATGGTTTGAGGGGGGAGATACTGGATGAAATCGGTATCCTCTCACCCCAAACTTTGGATGAAGCTTACCAGTTTGCACTGAAGGCAGAGGAGAAAATTAACCGGAAGCAAAATGCCAAGAGAGGAGGTGGAACTAGCAGGGGGAAAGGTAAGGTTTTTGGTAGAGGTAGAAGTACAGGTTCAAATGAAGAAGGCAGCAGTTCCAAGTCTGCTGGCACAACAGAGAAGGACAATAGCACTAGAGAAGGACGACCAGCTCAGCGAGGGCGAGGAATTGGTCGGGGCAGGGGAACTGTCCAGTGCTATCGTTGCCACAAATTGGGACACAAGTCGTATGATTGTCCTGAAGGTGAACCAGCAGGTGGAAGAGGAGCTTATGTTGCTCAGCCAGAGGATGTTGAGGCAACACCTCAAGAAGCAGAAAACACACCAGAGACAGGTGAAGCTTTGGTATTGAATAAGGTGCTGTTAAAACCAGCAAAAGAGGTTGCAGAACCGGATTAGCGAAAGGCTTTGTTCCGAACTGTCTGCAAGTCACAGGGTAAGTGCTGTAAATTGATCATTGACAGTGGGAGTACCGACAACTTAGTGGCTGTGGAGATGGTAGAAAAGATGGGATTAAAAAAACTGAAGCATCCTACTCCCTACAAAGTGTCATGGTTGCAGAAAGGACATCAGTTGTTAGTTGACGAACAGTGTGAGGTGGAGTTTTAGATCGGTAGGTACAAGGATAAGATCCTTTGCGATGTCATGCCAA
>APFE031231484.1:20874-32180 GCA_000404065.3 Pinus taeda
AGTTCGCCGCCACCAAACTGAAAGGACATGCGTCCTTGTGGTGGGACAACATTCAAGCGGAGAGGAAGAGGCTACACAAACAGCCTATAAAGAAGTGGGCTAGAATGGAGGAAAAACTGAAGGAAAAGTTTCTGCCAAAAGATTATCAGATCATGTTGTACAGACAGGTGCAGAACTTGAAACAAAGAGGGATGATTGTTAAGGAATTTACAGAGCAGAGGAATTTTATAAGTTGAATTTGCGAGCAGGGTATGTGGAAGATACCCCAGAAAAAACAGCCAGATTTGTGAATGGCTTGAGGGGGGAGATACTGGATGAAATCGGTATCCTCTCACCCCAAACGTTGGATGAAGCTTACCAGTTTGCACTGAAGGCAGAGGAGAAAATTAACCGGAAGCAAAATGCCAAGAGAGGAGGTGGAACTGGCAGGGGAAAAGGTAAGGTTTTTGGTAGAGGTAAAAGTACAGGTTCAAATGAGGAGGGCAGCAGTTCCAAGTCTGGTGGCACAACAGAGAAGGACAATAGCACTAGAGAAGGATGACCAGCTCAGTGAGGGCGAGGATTTGGTCGGGGCAGGGGAACTGTCCAGTGCTATCGTTGTCACAAATTGGGACACAAGTCGTATGACTGTCCTGAAGGTGAACCAGCAGGTGGAAGAGGAGCTTATGTTGCTCAGCCGGAGGATGCTGAGGCAACACCTCAAGAAGCAGAAAACACACCAAAGACAGGTGAAGCTTTGGTGTTGAATAAGGTGCTGTTAGAACCAGCAAAAGAGGTTGCAGAACCGGATCAGCGAAAGGCTTTGTTCCAAACTGTCTGCAAGTCACAGGGTAAGTGCTGTAAATTGATCATTGACAGTGGGAGTACCGACAATTTAGTGGCTGTGGAGATGGTAGAAAAGCAGGGATTAAAAAAACTGAAGCATCCTACTCCCTACAAAGTGTCATGGCTGCAGAAAGGGCATCAGCTGTTAGTTGACGAACAGTGTGAGGTGGAGTTTCAGATCGGTAGGTACAAGGATAAGATCCTTTGCAATGTCATGCCAATGGATGTCTGTCACCTACTGTTGGGACGACCTTGGCAGTTTGATAGAAGTACAATTCATGACGGAAAAACCAATTGCTATAAGTTTGTTAAAGATGGGATCAAGCACACGCTTGTACCCATCAAGGAGGAAAATACAGCAGAAACTAGTGGGGTGAAGGCACTACTGATGGGCGGAAAGGAGTTTGTAAAACAGATTGAGGACAGCGAAATAAATTTTGTTGTCATAAGAAGACCAAAGGCAGTGGTACTTCATACACAGATTTGAGATTTTCCCGGAGAAGTTCAAAAGTTGCTGCAAGAATTTGGGGACATAGTGGTGGATGACCTTCCAGATGAATTACCACCAAGGAGAGGTATTAGTCACTATATTGACTTTATACCAGGGGCAAGCCTGCCAAATAAAGCAGCTTATCGTATGAGTCCTAAAGACCATGAAGAAATCAAGAAACAGGTCCAGGAGTTATTGGACAAAGGTTTGATTCGAGAAAGCATGAGCCCCTGTGCAGTACCAACCGTTTTGGCTCCAAAGAAAGGAGGAGAATGGCGAATGTGTACAGATTCCAGAGCTATTAACAAAATTACTGTTAGGTACAAGTTTCCCTTACCGAGAATGGACGATATGATGGATTGTTTGAGTGGGGCGGCTTATTTTTCGAATATTGACTTGAAAAGTGGATATCACCAAATCCGAATTCGGGAAGGAGATGAATGGAAGACAGCTTTCAAAACGAATGAAGGCTTATATGAGTGGCTGGTGATGCCATTTGGGTTGAGCAATGCTCCCATCACATTCATGCGCCTGATGAATGAGGTACTGAAGGAATTTAATGGTAAGTTCGTAATAGTTTACCTGGACGATATTTTGATTTTTAGCAAGACTAAAGAGGAACATTTCAGACATTTGCAGAGTGTGTTGAGGAAGTTGCAGCAGAGCAAGCTGCTAATTAATCTGAAAAAGTGTACCTTTTTTCAGCGAGAATTAGTGTATCTGGGCTTTGTCATTGCAGAAAATGAACTGAAAATGGACCCAAAAAAGGTGGCAGCTATAGTTAGCTGACCTTCTCCGAAAAGTTTATTTGAAGTCCGAAGTTTCCACGGACTAGCCAGTTTTTACAGGAAGTTTATCAAAAATTTCAGCGAGATCTGCGCACCGATGTTGGATACGATCAAGAAGATGAATCAGCCTTTTCACTGGACTGAAGCAGCAGAAAGTAGTTTTCAGATTTTGAAAAAGAAGATTACTGAAAGACCGATATTGAGGCTGCCTGATTTCAACAAACCTTTTCAAGTTCGTTGCGATGCCAGTGGTACGGCCATTGGGGCAGTCCTTAGTCAGGAGGACAAATCGGTCGCTTATTTCAGTGAAAAGCTAAACGAGAGCAGGCAAAAATACTCAACCTACGACAAGGAGTTTTACGCAATTGTACAAGCCTTGAAGCATTGGCGACATTATCTGTTAGGTAACGAGTTTGTTTTATTTACTGATAACTCTGCATTGCAGTACATTATGCAGCAGCATAAATTGAACCATAAGCATGCAGCTTGGGTTGAGTACTTGCAGAATTTTACATTTGTACTAAAACACATTAGTGGGCAAGCAAATAAGGTGGCAGATGCACTAAGTAGAAGAACGTTGCTTCTACAGGAAAGCACGATGCAGGTTTTGGGCTTTGAGCACTTAAAAGAGCTGTATCAGATCGATACTGAATTTAGGGAGGCCTATGAGGCTTGCCAAAACCCTCTGTTAAGAAATAACAGCATGTGGTTTGACTATAATCTACAGGAAGGATTGTTGTTTAAGGGAGGGCAGTTGTGTATTCCCAACTGTTCTATGCGGGAAAACATTATACAGGAAAAACACAGTGGGGGTCTGGCTGGACACTTCGGTATAGACAAAACGATTGCTCAGGTACGGCATTTTTATTTCTGGCCAAAGTTGCAACGGGATGTGCAGAGGTACGTGAGTAGATGTAAAATTTGTCAACTGGCAAAGGGTCACAGTCAGAACACTGGTCTTTATTTGCCGTTACCTATCCCAAGCCGACCATGGGATTCAGTTAGTATGGATTTTGTTCTGGGTTTGCCGAAGACACAACGAGGTTTTGATTCAGTAATGGTTGTGGTAGACCGATTTTCGAAGATGGCACACTTTGTACCTTGCAAGAAAACCAGCGATGCCACTGATATAGCACATCTTTTCTTTACTGAGATCGTTCGGTTGCATGGACTTCCAAGATCCATTATCTCTGACAGGGATGTAAAGTTCACCGGTCATTTTTGGAGAACTCTGTGGAAAAAGTTGAATACCCAGTTGCAGTTCAGCTCCACTTATCATCCGCAGACTGATGGTCAGACGGAGGTAGTAAATAGAAGTCTGGGAAACTTACTTCGGAGTTTAACAGGTGAAAATTCCTGGACATGGGACCATGTACTTGCTCAGGCGGAATTCGCATACAACGATTCCCCTAACCGCAGCACTGGTTACAGTCCGTTCCAGATTTTGTACGGCATGAATCCGCGAGGAGTGCATGAATTACGAGATTTGGGGAAACTCGAGAAACGAAGCGCTGATGGGGAAGATTTCGCCCAAGCAATGAGTAACTTACATGAACAGGTCAAACTGAAATTACAGGACAACAGTCAGAGGTATAAACAACGAGCTGATACAAAGCGTCGGGAAGTTCAGTTCAACGTGGGAGATGAAGTCCTTGCGTATTTACGTAAGGAGCGGTTTTCAAAACGGGAGTACAGCAAGCTAAAATTTAAGAAGATCGGTCCCTGTAAAATCATTCGCAAATTTTCTACAAATGCCTATGAACTATAGTTGCCACCAGGGATCGGTATTTCCCCTATTTTTAACGTGGCAGATCTGTTTCCTTATGTCACTGACTCGACAGACAATACAGTAGCAAAACCACCGCGGGACACCAATTGTGAAGAAGGTTCATGGATGAGACAGATGCCAATGGCACCACCCCTTGAGATTGAAAGGATTCTGGACACACAGGTAGCTAGGCGCACACGCAGGAAGGAATATCTGCGGTATTTGGTCAAGTGGAAGAACCGTCCAATAGAGGACAGTTCGTGGCTTAACGCAACGCAGATACAGAAAGCAGGCTATTCTGTCGACGACCTCATGGAACGGAGCCATGACTTTTTGCCACCCCGGAAGCCTGATGCAGGAGCATCCAGCTCCGAGGAGACAGAAGGTGGTTGACGGTCTCGTGGAGAGAACAAGAACAAGCAAATACTACATGCATAGCTGGACAGGTTATTAGACTTGTCGGTTGTTTTACTTTTCTTTATTATTTGTTTCATTTCCCAGAAGGTCGTTAGGACCATAGCAATTACAAACTGTGAATTGTTTTTAGTTAGGAAACAATTAACGGTTAATTAGCATTTTGGTAAAAGAAACTGGTGGGCAGTTGTACAAATTCTGGTTGGACAGTTCAACCGGAAAGGAAGGCAGTTGTGCCTCCCAGATGTTAAAAAGGAGAAAAAAAGACAATGAGGAGATTCCTCCGAAATAGAAAGAAGATACAGTCCTCTGAAATAAAATTTATTTTTTTTGTCTTGCCAACTGAAGCACCACTGTTAAAATTAATTTCATGCATTGATGTTATATTCTATGTGATTAAATTACATTCGAAATAATAAGACAGCAAGCATTAGCAAGAAGAGCAGAGCGCTGCTACAGGAACTACTTCCAGTTAAAGAAAGGAGAACAATTACAGTCGCTGACAACCAACCAGGTAACGAAATATAAACCCTCATATTATTTACAGACAATGTAAATGCTGGAATTGAAAACAAAATAGTCTCATTTTATTAACCCATTACAACCAAGACACACAAAGAGTTTCCGAGCGTCTAACGCTCCACCAGAACGAGTTCCTTGCAAACAGAGTTTTTAACAAAAATATAGATACAACAGAATAGATTAAAAGAGCTATAACAGCAGAGAGGAGCACCAGAACGAGTTCCGTGCAGACAAGGGTTTTAACAAAAAAAAATATAGATACTACAGAACCGAGTATGAGAACTACAACAACAGAGAGGAGCACAGTTCGTCTACCGCTCAGGTGACTACGACTATTTATAAACAGAAATCTCAAACCCCTCTACAGATTAACAACCAAATCAACGCGGAAAGACCCTACCCGTTGTGTAAGGTTGGGAGGGTTTCGAACGGTTTTCAGAGATTGCAGAGAGTGCAAAGCAACGACGGCCAGCCACCTTGAACAACCTGCAAAACGGAGTGGACGCAGGTTAGCACAAACTGAAGCCACGAAACAACTAATAAAATCAGCAAACGAACGAGTTACAAAACATTGGTTCTCACCTGAAGTTGAAAAGGCGGCACTGTAAGACCAAACGATAACCATAGCCTGAAGACAAGGAGCGAGAGCGTTAGAGTCTAAAGTAGAAGTGGAAACCGAGTCTGGCATAGAACCAGAGCTTACCTCAGAAGCAGAGTCGAAACGCAACAAACTGAAGGGGACCCTGTCACACGTTGAAACCACAGATTAACAGGTGAGAAAACGAACATTTTACAACAGAGAACATTCAAAGAAACAGCGAATAAAATATTATTACAGTGCAGGAGCGGACGGCGTTGTATCTCAATTGTAACCCAACGCACAGAGCGGCGGAAGGCCGGAAGCACCAACGAAACACAATGCTGGAACAAGGAAGCGGAGGCGCAAATAAACCTCGACAGAGCAGAGCAAGGGTTTAACACAACGAATAGGATAAATGACCAACAAACGAGCATAGGGTTGACAAAAGGCAGGAGTGACTTGACAAGGGATACCGGCAGGTGGCGTTTCATAACCTGTACTGCAAGTTAACCCTCCTAAAATATCAAGAGGGGTTGTACATTCACACAAATATCAACGTCTATCACATTAAATGCGCACAGTTGAACCAACCTAAGCCACTTTGGAAAGGCGGGAGGCCATCATTTAGATTCATTTAGATTTAGTAATAACAGGTCTACCCTAACCCTTTAATATATATATATATATATATATTATATATATCATATATAGAGAGAGAGAGATAGGGAGGGGGGGGTTATTGTGTAATGATTGCCATCTCTATCAAATAAGATATGGGTAGTGAATCTAACATGAAAAAAAATGTATGAAGACTTATTAAAAGGTTCCACCTACTAGAAAGTTCCAAAAAGATTAGATAAAACTATATAATGAAGTATAAACAAAGTAATGAGATATTTTGTGAAACTTATTGTAATTAGAGATTTACCGATTTAAAAGATTCCTCCTCAAAGAAACAAATACACATTACTTTTATCAATATAAATATTGTTATTTATGATATTTTGATTATTCTATAATTCTTTAGTTATTATAAATTATCATTTATACTTTAAATCCTCCTAAATTATTTTTTTACTATAAAATTTCTACTTTAAAGTAGAAAACAAAATTAGGTAGAATAAAAAACAAATTTACAAACAAAATTTTACTTTTAAATCCTACCTAAATTATATATATTTTTACTATAAGAATTTATACTTTAAAAGTAGAAAAAACAAAATAGGTAATAAAAAAACAAATTTACAAACAAAATCATAACCTAATAAACCTATGAAAACACAACTAATATTAACATTTTTATTGTTAATTTTTTATTATATATTAAATAAAATAAAATAAAACAAAACCAAACACAATAATGTTGTTTACCTTAACAATCTAAAATAAAACTAAACAATATCTAAAATCCTACTGCAATCTCTATAAAATAAATGATTTTATCCTAATAGATGATCTAACATATCATAATGTTTTATAAATATGCACAGTAAATTTATAATAAATATGAAACATATCATAATGTTTTATGCACAATAAATTTATAATAAATATGAAACAGAACATAATGTTTTATAAATACGTACACTAAATTTATAATAATTATGCACAATAAATTTATAATAAATATGAATAGTCAAAGCAAAATAAATTTATAATAAATATGAATAGTTATAATTAAAGTTACATATTTAGCAATTATTTAGTTACATGTATAATATTGTGAGATCGACCACATTCAATTTTAAAAGATGAACAATATTATGGCATGATTTTTGGATAAGCCTTTTCAGGGTTTAAAATGAAGTTTTTAATCATTTTTATGTATACTTAATTAATTAATAATTGGGATAAATTTAGCTCAAAATTTATTTGATAATAAATGATTTTTTAAGTAAAGAAATAAATTTATGTTATGAGTAAAATTAAATAACTTATTACATATCATAATGTTTTATAAATATGCACAATAAATTTATAATAAATATGAAACATTATGATTTATAATAAATATGAAACATATCATAATGTTTTATGCACAATAAATTTGTAATAAATATGAAACAGAACATAATGTTTTATAAATATGTACACTAAATTTATAATAATTATGCACAATAAATTTATAATAAATATGAATAGTCAAAGCAAAATAAATTTATAATAAATATGAACAGTTATAATTAAAGTTACATATTTAGCAATTATTTAGTTACATGTATAATATTGTGAGATCGACCACATTCAATTTTAAAAGATGAACAATATTATGGCATGATTTTTGGATAAGCCTTTTCAGGGTTTAAAATGAAGTTTTTAATCATTTTTATGTATACTTAATTAATTAATAATTGGGATAAATTTAGCTCAAAATTTATTTGATAATAAATGATTTTTTAAGTAAAGAAATAAATTTATGTTATGAGTAAAATTAAATAACTTATTAGAATTACAATTTTAGGATTATAGTTGTTGCATAAAGACAACAAAGATCTGTGTTAAGATATTTTTATCTTTTATATACAATTTTTGTATTTTCATTTAAATTTTTATGCTCTTTAATTAATATATATTTTTATTTAAAGATAAAGTATAGAATTTTAACTTAAATTTTATGTTTTAAATATTGTTATTAATTAAATTTATAATGTATTTTGGAATTTATAAAAGAGATATATTGAAAATTTTTTTATTTATTTTAAAAGATAAATATAAATTAAAAAAAATAAGTTATAAAATATCAAAATCATTTTATAATTTTTTTTCAAGAAGTCAATAACAACCAAACATGTAATATTAATGTTTTTTTAATAAAATGAAATATTATAGAAAACATTTCTCAGTATCATATTTGAAATTAAGGTTATATGATAAATAGGTAATATGTACTAACTTTAGAGTGCATAGGTTTATATCAATTTATTATCCATTAAGTATTGAAAGAATTTAAAAAAATGTAAATATATTATTAAAAGATTTATAATCAGATTCTTTGTTTGACAAATTATTTTAAGAATGAAGTTGATTTGGATAACTCAAGTGGTTGAGTGTTGTGAATTACAAACAAGAAATCATGGACTCAAATCTCTAAGTTGACAACCTTTGTGGTATTATTGCCCTCTATATTTCTAAATAATAATAAAATAAGCTCCAAGGAAGAAATATTGAATATGAAGATAAAACAATTGAGGAAGCATATGTGTGTGTGTGTGTGTTTATAATATCATACTATGAGAGGGGAAATTGGATTTTTTAACTTAAAATCTTGCACAAATCTTTTTTATTGATAAAAGCACATTTATCAAATGTGAACATTGCAAAAAAATATTACACTAAGGTAATAGAGAATGTTAAATCTATTTCTGCATTAAAAACATCAATTTCATGAATTATGAATTCAAAATTAAAATTTCAACAAAGATTACCTACCGATGTTTCTATGCTAGAAGACTAGAAAAAATCAAATTCATATAATACTTAGTCTTACATCCAAAAATAAAAAAACTATTAGGAAAACTTTTATAAAAGGAAAATTACAAACAAATTATTATATAACCCATAACATTTATCAATTGAATAATTTCACCATATATTATTGTAGACCCTTTTCTAGAATTTCAATATTGAATTCATCATTCATCATTCTCATCTCTTATTTCATCTTTAAAGATGCCTAAATTGATGCAATATTATTGAACTTTGAGAAACTAAGAAAACAAATGACCTCCCTATAATCAACCTAGTTTGGGTGACATTTTTGGCAATTCTGGTACTTTTATTTCCTATTTTATGGTTGTGTTAGGGAAACCATTTGTAAATTGAAATTACCCCACTTTGGATCATATTTGTAGTAATTATTTATTACCTATTTTTTAATTAGGAAAGGGAAATGACTTGCATTCTTTTTAAAAATTAGAAGTGTATTTGCATTTATTATGTATATTTACATGGTTGTGAATTTGTAGTTGAATATGCATAGAATAGTTTTAACTAGAAAACAATGAACACAACTTACAAGTAGAAAAGAAGAAAGAAAATTGAAGAATACAAATTACATGCCATAGACTCTACATGACTCAACTAATGTGCCATAGTAGTGAATCTAGAGAGATGTGGACATGCTTTGACGAATATTGACCCTTAGTCCTAGTTAACTTGTCATGCAATTATTGGTTAGTGCCCTCTTGATGATAATAACTAGGTTGTCATGCATGACTCCACTCCACTAATCTAACTGAGTATAACTAAGTCTATGTAATATTTTCAATACCCCAGTTGAAGGACTACTAGGGAGAACTCAATGAATGGATACCAATAAGAATACATATAAGGTACCTAATTTACAATGCATCTAAGTAACATAGAACAACTGAAACAAGAGGAAATAGGGAAAACAACATGGAACAAACCCCCTGCCCCTCCTGCCCCATAAAAATTGTTTGCCTACAATTTGGAAGGAAGAGACCTTGCATGCAACATGCAACTGGCCATCTCTTTCAAGGACTTGTTATTCCTCTAACCTACCCCATTTTGTTGAGAAGGGTGAGGAATTATGTTTTGAAACTATATTCCTCCTTCATCACAAAGATGTTGGACATCCTTATTGACACACTCCTTTGAATTATATATATGGGGGAACTTGATCATCTTTCCAAAATGTTTCTTTGCATGCACTTTGAAAATCTTCAAATTCTCAAAAACTTTAGATTTGAGTTTGAGAAAATATGCCCATGTGTATCTTGTGCAATAATCTATGATTGTGAGTAAATATATGAATTTGCTCATGGAAGGATTGGAAATGACCCCATAAGATCACTCAGAACAAGATCCAAGGGAGAGGAGGCCCTCCATGCATGCCCTTCTCAAACTTTTCTTGTGGATGTTTTCCAAGAGCACTATGAAAATTCCTTGATTGCAATTATTGGATATTATTCTCCATTATTATTCACAATTGCAATCTTCACCATAAAATATGTCTAAAAACTAGGAACTAAGAAATAGATGCACACATACAATATACACCAATATTTTTGAACTAACATCCTCAGAAAACCCCGAAGGGAAAACTGATGTAGTAGATGAGGGTTTATTTTATTCTTATGCAACAAAAATGGAGAGTACAATAATCTGGATGCCTCACTCAAAATCCTATGGAAAATAATCTCACCAAAAATAATTAGGAGAAAATATTCTCCCTCTGCAAAATAATTTGGGCTCCCTCTCCTCGCACTACCTCTCTGGTTGCTTGCACTGCTCGCATGATGCAAGTCGTACAACCTCAGATTTTCATCATACTGGATCATCTAGCCTCCCTCTGCCCCTAGAAATAATTTAGCTTTGCCTTCTAGACTGGAATTTGACCTCCCACAACTGAAACAAACCCTTCACAACAACTCACTCTATTGGACTAGCTAACTCACACTACTTGGTTGACTTTCTCTGCAGAATGTTTTGGCCTCCCTTTTCCTACCTCTCTCGCATGGAAAACTACTAGGAAACTCTTTGGAAATCTCCTTTGTTGTTCCCTCAATCACTGATGCTCTCCTTCTCTAGCTCGAACTCACTTCCTTTTTGAATCACGATAACTAGATAGCTCGACATGCTAAGGAAATACTCTCTTTCTCTGTTATGAAACCAGCTCAAGAAAAGATAGAAAAGATAGATCAACGCCTTAGAATTTAGCCTATTCGAGGGGGCAACCTCCTTTACATTACATAAATGAACAATTCTTGGATGATACAAATGACAAAACCTCCTTTCTATATATAGGAGTCTAAGGAGTCACAATATAACTCAGCGGACCTAATAATAATAATAATATAAAGCCACAAAAATAACAACAGAGGGATTCTATGGGGCACAGTAATAACAATATGGGGACAATAGGGGCACAACAATATTAATAAGGGGTATAACTAC
>APFE031231484.1:37723-50076 GCA_000404065.3 Pinus taeda
ATGAAAAAACCTCCTTTCTACATATAGGAGTCTAAGGAGTCACAATATAACCCAGCCGACCTAACCATAATAATATAAAGCCACAAAAATAACAATAGAGGGATTCTATGGGGCATAGTAATAACAATATGGGGACAATATGGGCACAACAATATTAATAAGGGGCACAACTACAATAGTAATTGGGTAATCACTAGTATTATAGGGACCCAACAGAGAGAGCCGAGGCCACCTACTTATGGTTCTGGACCTTAAGATAGAGAATAACCTGTGACCTCCCCCTACTCTGCCTCCTCTCGCCTGCAATTTCCTTCCCGCAACAGCACAACAGAGCTCCAGAATAGCTACGGGGAGACGATGTTAGCTTCTATGCTACATTGAGTTAATTAACGATGCCCATTTCTCCCATAACCTGCTCTGCCATTACAGAATTGTTGTCCCAGGCCTCAATTATGCCTCTGGCACTCATATTCCCCACTCCCCCAACTTCTCAAGACACTCCACCCCATCTCCAACTCCTCCAAGCACCCAACGTACTAATATTCACCCTGTCAATATGCTCGGCCTCAGGCACATAATGAGAAGCCACAGGGGAAGCAGTCGCAACAGAGTAACTCTCCCGCCCTCACTATCCATGTCTGACTCAGCTTAGGTAGAATCCTCCTCGCCTTCGTCCATGGATCCAAGCAGGGGCCGCTATCCCAATACTCGCAGTGGAAGGGGACAAGCCCAGAGAGCTGGTCAAAGGCATATGGCAAAAACCCAGTACTCTCATACCATCTCTGAGCCAACGCTGAACCCCTCTCACTCCACCCAATTCCATTTTAGATGCACCCTAAACTACCCCTGTATCATTGCCACCATCTCTATTGCCTTCCGAGAGGAGCCTCAATGCAATATTGTCCTGGCCAATAACATTTGGAACAGGACGGGCGACAACGAGCATAGCAGTTCGCAGGATGAGGTTCAGAACTAAACGAAAGCAACTCGCCCCAACCTGGAAGCAATGAACTCGACGAGTAACATCCTAGGAGGTCATGGGAAGGAGGCAACAGGAACAAACAATCCAAACGGCAACGTGAAGCGGGATGCCACGACCATTGGCCAACAACAAACCGACGATGACCCATATTCTTATGGGTGTCGCATTGTGGAGGAGACACTGCCCGACGATGACCCATATACATACGGGTGTCACATCGTGGAGGAGACACCGCCACCTACTGACACCTAGCAGGTTCCGTTTCCTTTTCCAGGTTCCTAGTCATTAGATCTATTTTGGTCTTTTTTGTGGTCCTATTATGTGGTGGCTGTTACATGGTGTATATTTTTTTGGTTTTTTGTTTTGCTGGAAAACTCTCAAATATGGATATTATAAGCTGGTTTCCCCTGCATGGGCAGCTCACTCCTTGTTTGGACTGGTTTCCCCATGTGGGTGGTCTAAATTTTCAGTCACTACTGGCTAAAGCTTAGTAAATTCTCTGAGACAATTTCTGCAGAGGTTCGTGCCTCCATGTAACACTATTTTTGTATCTTTAATAGAATCAATCATATTCAGAAAAGAAAATGATGAATCTGTTCAAAATAGTAATAAGAAATGATAAAAATAGAATCCAGAATATTCCAATTTTAATTTGTCGTTGAATTAAAATTTTGAATTAAATTCGAATTTAGTCTCACTAGTTGATTGGAATTAATTAATTAATTCCTTATGGATTAATTATTTGGAGAAATTCAAGTTAGAAGTCCTTCTAAAGTCATGCAAGAGCTATCCCCTAAATTAAGGAGATTATCCCTTAATTAAGGAGATAAGATTGAGTTATATTTGAGTTGTAATTAGTTAGCTCAGTTTACTGAGTTAAATCCAATTAAATTAGTTCCAAACTGTTTGAGGAACTAATTGTGAGTTATCAATCAGTTGATGCATGCATGCACTCAACTAGTGTACTCCAGATAACTGAATATTCCCTCATCAAAAACTCATGCATGTTGATTCTGAGAAAGACCCAGTTGAGCTAAATGTCAAGGACAATGTACTATCAGTTGCATGTGTTTTCCTATAGCTTAAACTCATACATTCAATCAAGGAAAGGTCCCTTGAGGATTGCATAGTTTTATAGGGTGTGAGATCAGTGTGAGTGATTAGTGTTACACTTGGTAACAATAGGATCACCCGGGAGAAACAACGCAAGGAAATAGGAGGCTTGGAGGGTAGAGGAGAAGGTTTGTGAGAATCCTTGTTTGCTTGTGAGCATCCAGGAGGATTGTATTGAGAGCTAGCTAGCTGTGAGAGCTAAAGCTTTGTGTAATCTTGATGTATTTCCACCTTGTATGATAATACAGATAACAGGGTTTTTAGCTGAGGCTTTCCCCAAATTATTCTTCTGTGTTATATGTGCATTGATTCTTCTTATGGTTATATGTGTTCAGCTCGATCTTGCTCAATCTTTTTGCTTCCGCAAATTGATAGTAGAAGTAGATTATAGTATTTTGCTTTGGTATATTGCATTATTGGGTTAATCTACATCCAGATTTTATACATAGGTCTTAGAGCAATATTTGTAGAGAATTTGTAGAATTTCTACATGGTATCAGAGCTAGTTGATCTATAGAGAAATTTCTACAGAATCCATAGAGGATTATGAAGAAAGTTTCTAGCTTAGTTACAAAAGGGCCAGGTGCACACTTGACCTTGAGTCACTAAAGCTGGTCCTGCTTAGAGAAGTAAGGGAAGATCTTTTGGATACCCTACACTTGTTAGCAGGAGGAGATATATACCAGTTACCCTATGAGGATATCAAGACTATATTCAGAAACCATTCTAGGGCAGCTAGGAAAAAGGGTAGGGGAAGTCAACCTAAGGTCAGTACATCTTCCAATTCATCCATCAAGGGTGAAATTGGAAACATGCTGGAAGATTTCAAGAGTGAGATGCTGCAAACCCTTGCCTTACAGATGGACACAATGAACATTAGGAGAAGGTAGGAGGAATTTGAGAGATCCTTGGTCATTCTCTGTCCTAGATGCACCGGGAGGCACCCTAGGAATGAATGTCCATTGAATTCTATTGAAATTTTCTCAATTTGTGAAGAAAACCACTCCATGGAAAAGTGCCCTTATTTTCCTAGACTCAAAGATGTATATCAAGGAGTTGAAGGGGTCAGTGAGCAGCTCTGTTACATAAACCAAAGGAGACCTCATGGGCTTAGGCCATACCAGTAGGGCATGCAAGGGTCATCCCATGCATATTATAACCCCAACCAAACCACATCCATACCTTCCTGGGGACCCCCTGCTCATCCTTCCTAGTCTATACCTCCTCCTTGGTCCTTTGCATCTCAGTATCATTCCCAACCAGCCAACTAGTCATTTCAATCATATGCTCTACCACAACCTTAGTGGAATTCATTGCCGTAGGGGTGGAGGTCCCAGTACAACAATGTTCTAGCTTTATTGCCTTCACCACCTTCCCAACCACAACTGTTACACTCTGCTCCACTGAAACAACCGGAGATGCCTGCCCAGCCAAATCCAAACCCAAAAAGCAGACATGCACAACAAGTATACAATGGAGAGACATCATATCCAGCTTATGCTGTGGAGATCCAGGAAATTAACTTGAGATCTAGGAGAGTTCTCCCGGATAACCAACCTCCACCTCCACCCAGGGAGGTTGAAGAAGAAAGAGAGGAAAGCATTCTTAAAGTAAATCCACCCTTTCCTAAGAGATTAACTCAACCACCCCAGCCTACTCTAGAAGAGACTGAACTTCTGGGAGAATTGAAAAACCTATGTGTCAATATTCCACTTATCCAAGCCATCAAGGATGTACCTATTTACAGCAAGTTTATTAAGGAGAAGTGTTTCGAGCATCCATAGAGGTGAAAAAGAGATTCCCCTACCATTAATGTCATCGAACAACTGTCCGACTTAATGTTGGGGCACGTAATTTTTCCAAAGTATTTGGACCCTAGAAGCCCTGTAGTAGATGTGCACATCAATGTCACCATTGTCCCACACACTTTGATTGATCTTGGGGCTGCCATTAATGTGATGACCAAGGACACCATGCTCAAGGTCAACCTCCAAGGTTCATTGAGAAAGACCACAATAGTCCTGCAACTTGCAGACCACTCCACAATGACCCCTGAGGGGATCGTGGAGGATGTGATGGTCTCCATTGACTCTTGGGAGTACCCTGTAGATTTCCTAGTTCTCCAGCCTAAGGCTAAGCTTACTGGTTACCCTCTCATCCTTGGGAGGCCTTGGTTGGCCACTGTCGATGCTTACATAAGCTGTAGAGATGGGAATATGACCATCAAGAATGGGCATATGTCCAAGTAGCTAGTCCTATACCCTCTTGCTCATCCATCTCTAGAACATGATTTAACTTTATGGCTGGAAGAGAAGGAAGAAGATGAAGTTTATACTTCCCAACTGTATAACTTAGAAACAACCATGGGAGGAGGACAACAGGATGAAGACAATTTGATTGAACACCTGCTCCAAAGTCCAACTACCAGTAAATTGTCCCTAGAAGAAGTAGTAAAGGAAACCCAGAAAAACCATCCAATTGATCCATACTTGGCCGATTCCAACCCTCTCTGGTTCAAATCCATAGAATTCAGCACTGAGAAAACTTTGAAAATCAATACATCTCTTTCTGTTCTCCAAGAGGGGAAGTTGTGCAACATGCTAAAGGAACACCTGCATGCCTTTGCTTGGAGTTACAAAGAAATGAAGGGAGTACACCCCTCAGTGTGTACTCACCATATTTATATCAAGGAAGATTGCAATCCAGTTCAAAAACCCCAAAGGAGGATGAATACATCTCTTAAAGATATAGTCAAAGAAGAATTGCAAAAATTGCTAGATGCAAGATTCATTTATCCTATCTCCAACAGTGAGTGGGTCTCCCCTCTAGTGTTAGTTCCCAAGAAAAATGGTAAGTGGAGGATTTGTGTCGATTATAGGGAACTGAACAAAGCCACAAAGAAGGACCATTTCCCTTTGCCTTTCATCGACTAAGTACTAGATGACCTGGCAGGGAAAAAGTTTTTCTCTTTCCTAGATGGATTCAGTGCAACCAAATCTAGATTAGCCCAGAAGACCAAGATAAAACCACCTTCACTTGTTTTTGGGGCACTTTTTCCTATAGGGTCTTTCCTTTTGGCCTATGCAATGCTCCTGCCACCTTTTAGAGAGCAGTCCTGAGTATCTTTGCTGAGTTGGTCCATGATGTGGTAGAAATATATATGGATGATTTCACACCTTATGGGGGTATTTTCGAGGAGGCTTTCTCCAAATTAGGTAAGGTACTGCACAAATCAATTGAGATGAACCTGTCTCTCAGTATTGAGAAATGTGAATTCTTGATGATTAAAGGGACCGTGCTGGGTCATTCAATATCTCAACAAGGATTGCAGGTGGATCCCAACAAAATAACTATTATCCAAAGGGTCCCACCTCCTAAAAAATAGAGAGATGTCAGAAGTTTCCTAGGATTAGCTGGATACTACCGAAGGTTCATAAAGGACTTCAGCAAGTTGGCCTCTCCTTTATTTGGGTTGTTGGCCAAGGACTCTAAGTTTATATGGTTAAAAATATGTCAAGTGGCCTTGGAAATCGTGAAGAACAATTTAACCACTGCCCCAATTCTCTAAGGCCCAAATTGGGCCCTTCCATTTCACATTCATGCTGATGCCTCACATAAAGCCATAGGAGCAGCCCTAGGTCAGATCGATGAAAAATTGCCTTATGCCATTTACTTTATCAGTAAGAATCTGTCAAAGGCCAAACTGAACTACACAGTGACCGAAAAGGAGCTCTTGGCTATTGTGCATTCATTGAACAAATTTAGGCATTATATTACAGGCTATCAAGCATTTGTCCATACTAACCATGCTACAATCAAATATTTAATGAATAAACCCAATGTGAATGCTTGTATTATAAGATGGTTGCTTTTATTACAACAATTTGATCTAACTATTGTTGATAAGCCTGGTAAGGAAAATGTTGTTGCAAACTTTTTGTTGAGATTAAATCTTCCTGTAGGTCAAGACGGAATGGTTGATGACCAGTTACCAGATGAGCACTTGTTTTCCATTTCAGTTCTCTCTCCATGGTTTGCTGACATAGAAAACAATTTGGTATCTGCACAGTTCCCAACGAAATTATCCTCCAAAGAGAAAAGCAATATTATAAGGAAGAGCACCCCCTTCACTTAGATTGGGGGAAATCTCTTCAAACTTGGCCCAAATCAAATCTTGAGAAGGTGTGTCAAGGAGGAGGAAGTCTTCGACATCCTTCTAACCTGTCATGATGGGCCTTGTGGAGGTCACTTTGTAGCAAAGAGGACAACATTCGAAGTGTTACAAGTAGGCTATTATTGGCCCACTCTTCACCGGGATGTGAAAAGATATACTAGTCAGTGTGATCGGTGCCAAAGGATGGGAAAGCCTACTCCAAGGGATGAAATGCCTCTGCAGCCTCAAGTGACTTTCGAGCCATTTGACAAGTGGGGCATGGAATTCATTGGACCTATTGACCCTCCTTCCAAGAAAAAATAGTACATCATTGTGGGCACTGACTACCTGACTAAGTGGGCTGAAACCAAGGAAATTAAGGTAGCAACAGAGGAGAAGGTGGCTAAGTTCTTAAGCGAGAATGTATTTTACAAATTTGGGTACCCTAGTGAACTGGTCACTGATCAAGGTAGTCAGTTTACCTCCAACATGATTGAAGACTTGCTCAGCCAACACAAGATCAAGCATAGGACCTCCACTCCCTATCATGCACATGCTAATGGGCAAGTAGAGGTGACCAACAGAGCGTTGGAGGGCATCTTGACCAAAGTGGTTAACAATAGCAGGAAAGATTGGGCAGATAGACTAGTTGAGGCCACTTGGGCCTATAATACCACCTAGAATACCACCACTGGATTCACACCCTTTGAGGTGGTCTATGGGAAAAAGGACCTATTTTCCATTGAGTATGAGTATAACACACTAAATATGGCGGCCCAACTAGATCTAGATCTCAATAGTGCACAAAAAGAGATATTGCTGCAGTTAAATGGCTTAGATGAGTTCAGAATGCAGGCCCTCCTGCACACAAAGGTAACCCAACTTCAGAGGAAGATATGGCTTGATAAAAACATCAAGGATAAAGAATTTCAAGAAGGTGATTGGGCCTTGTTATATGATTCCAGATATAAAGAATTTAGGGGAAAGTTGAGGACATGATGGTTAGGACCTTATGTTATAGAGAGATGTCATGATAATGGTTCACTGCAGATCAGAACCATAGATGAAGAGGCCATTCCTTTACTTGTTAATGGACACTGATTGAAACTTTACAAAATACCATTATTGAAGCAAGAGTTCATTGATGGTATCAATAAAACAGTGATGGTAGTGGAGCAAGTTTCAGCTCCTGCCTCATCAAATCACTGAGAGAAAAAGAAATAAGGACTCAGGTGAAAACCTCCATGAGGTGCTTGAGTCCCACTATTGGGTTGAAAACCTCTTGGGGTGGCCTAATGGTGTCAAAAAATAAAAAATAAAAAAGGAAAATAAAAATATCCCTGTGTGAAAACCTATCTTAAGGCGCCTAGGGCAAACAACTAGGATGAAAACCTCTCAGAGGCAACCCAGTTGTTTTAAAAAAAAAAAAAGAAGAGAAAAAATCATGAAAATTTCTATTTGCAGGTCAGCAAGGAGGACGATCAGAGAACAAAGAAGGATAAAAAAGGGACATATTTCACTCACTTTTTTATTTTTCCACTCATTTTCATTCATCACTCCATCATTTCTTCCATTTTTTCACTCCTTTTCTTCAATTTACAAGGGGACTGTGTTTTCTATAGGATCCCCTATAAACCTACAGGATGATCCTGTAGGAATTACAATGGCTCATGAATCCTATAGGAAGTGACCCTAGGGAAAAACAATGACCTTCTATGTCAAAGAAATAACACCCCTACATCACCATTTCATTACCATACCTATTTCCACTTTCATCACCCCTGCATTCACCATAAAAAAAAATTAGTTTAAAAATTATATATATATATTTGTCATAGTCTTCAAGAAAAAAAAACAAAAAGAAATAAAGAAAAAACATGAAACAGAGAGCAGAAGGGAGCAACACCTAAGTATGTCTCATTTCTCCACACTCCTAGTCTTCCTCTCAATCCATGTCACCATCCTCAAAATCCTAGCAGAGTGTATGATTTAGAGTTTTGAGGGAGAAGCAGCTACATGACATCCTGTAGGAAATTCTGTAGTGGCCTATCCCACAGAATACAAATCATGATTGCAGCAAGCTTCCATCATAATGATCCAAGAGCAAAAGGAGCTCCAAAGCAGCATATTCAACACTAGGTACCTGCACATCAAAGGAATCATTAGAGAGAAATAAAAAAAGGGGAAAATAGCATGTAGCTGACACACAGCAAGCACCTCTAGTCTTCA
The DNA here is from genome assembly GCA_000404065.3 of Pinus taeda. Taxonomy (NCBI): domain Eukaryota; kingdom Viridiplantae; phylum Streptophyta; class Pinopsida; order Pinales; family Pinaceae; genus Pinus; species Pinus taeda. The sequence goes on from APFE031231484.1 coordinate 46,201, forward strand.
ACAACTGCAGTAAGGGTTAGCACCACAAGTAAGTATCTCGCTCACTCTCTCAATTGCATAATGTAGTCAAAAGATGTAAAGGTTACAAGTAAGTTGGTTTATAAGTGAAAGGTGGCCAGTTAACTTGCCCACCTTCGTTCAGTCGACGAAGACAAAATAGTTGGTCCTCCCACACGTGGCAACAGTCAAGTCAAAAAAGAAGAAGAGTAGGAAAAAAACAGTTAAGTCTACGAAGGCATGAACTGGGAGTTGATTACGAGGAGGGGGAAATGATGAGTTTATTTTTAAAAAGAAAATTCTTTTGAGAAGTCATGTTTCTCATACAACACAGAATAAGCATAATTACAAAGAGAAAATGTAATAAAAGAAAACAGTCGTGGTGTTGCTTTTGTTATGGGGAATTTACATTCTTATATGAAAGTAATAAAATAAAAGCAGGACCGCCTTGATATTTGTGTGGAATTTAAATTTGGAAGATTTTATTTTTATGAAAGTTAAAGTTAATAATGAGTATTTGTTATTATATTTAAAATTATTTTTGAAAAAGAAATTATAAGATTTTAAGAAAAAATAAAAATTGATCAAATGAGTAAGGGCCATATCTATTTTATTTGTTTATGATAATTAAAATCATTAATAGTTAAAGGTAAAGTGAATTCTACGAAGAGGGTAGAGTGAATTTTACTATTTTTTGGCATGATCATGAAATATAAAATTATGTTAAATCGAATAGAATTAATTAAAATAACATTTTTTTTGCTTGAATAGGAACAATATCTTCCATTTACTTGGAATGTGCTAGGAAATATGTCATGAGAGATTCATAAAAATCCAACTTAAGATGAGTAGAGTCTCCATTGAAAAAAAATATATTATATTATCCGTTGTGTTGAATATAACAAAACATTATTATTTATAATAATGGAAAGGGGCTCCATATTAGATAAATATAGCTCTCATAACTAGGAAAATAACAAAATTGCTTACAATAATTGGCATATGGGAAATGATGCATTAGGAAATACCAATGCTAACACTCCCTTGACCAGAACTTAGGGAGCAAGCATAAGATAAAATAGGGTCTCAATAATGATGCCTTATTAGGTATCCTAGTACAAAATAGACTTTCATGAAAAGTGATGAACATTACGCATTTATGTAACCATGCAGGGGCATTTAGCATTTTGCACCACACAATCTAAAGATTAGCATGTTGTGTTTGTTGTTATGATTCATGCACTTTCCCATTTGAAATACCAGGAGTATCATCCCAACACTCAATTTCTCTAGCTATGCATACAATTATAACATTAACCAACACATCTTACTAATACCCCATAAAACATGCCAACAAGATAATAAATATATGTGAATTTAGCTTGAACAAAAATTTCATAATCACAAAAAGGAAATGTAATAAAAGAAAAAAACAATGGTGTTTCTTTTTCTATGTGCAATTTTCATTCCTATACAAAATTTCTAAAATAAAAGAGTGGTGGCATTGATATGGGTGTGGAATTTAAATTTGGAATACTTTCATACTTATGAAAGTTAAAGTTAATTTTATAGAAGAGGCTATTATTAATAACAAGTATTTGTCATTTTTTTAAAGTTGTATTTAAATTTTAAAAAATAAATGTTTATGAGATTTTAAGAAAAAATGAAAAATAAGAAGTTACAAATGAGTAATGCACACTTCTATATTGTTTATGGTAATGAAAATCATATTAAATCACCACTAATATCAATTGTGAAGCGAATTCATGCTTTCTTTGACATGGCACTCAATATATTTCGCGAAATGTAAAACTATGTTAACTTTAATACAATTAGCTAAAATCACAATCCTTCAAAGTTGAACAAGAACAATATCTTCCATTTACTTTGAAATGTGTAGAAAATAAGTTATGAGAGATGCATAAAAATACAAGTTAAGATGTGTGGAGACTCCAATGAACAAAATAAGATCTTATTATCTTTATTGGTTGGCTTGAATACAACAAGACATCATTATTTATAACAAGAGAAATAGCTACAAAGTAGCTAGTCCCTGCCTTTATAACATGATTTCTAATTTTGTTTTGAAACTGCAAACGAGAAAACAAAACTATGGCACAATTCGTTCAACTTGGGAATTTGATAGAAGAGTTAAGGCAATGCAAAAAATTACATTGCAACAAACATGACATAATACAATGAGGTATCTGGAAATTTTTGTATAGAATTCATGCACCTAAAAGCATGGAATAGTAAACATAGCATATGGATCAAAAAAATGTAGTATTAAATACAATTAATGATCCAAACTTAAACAGGAACACAAAAATTTACAGATATAATCATAAACACAGAGATGCAACAGAAAAACACTTCATTTCATTAATAGAAAAATATTGAACTATGCTTACAATCACAATGGAAATAAGATATTTCAGGCGATGGTAGCTTATCTCTGAGAAGAGATGTGGCGGCTACATGCCTCTGAAATATGTTACAATGAGGCTCAAGGGCCTATTTATTATTGGAAAACATGAGAAAACCTTAAACAACCAAAACCCTAACCCCAAGAGATGTAACACCAAGAGTTTGTGGGCCTCGTTGGGCTTAGTTGGACAACCAACTTCTCGGGGTCGTAACTTGGACATAGTATCTCTGTTTGGCACGTACAATACCTTGTTGGAAAGGTCTCTCCGAGTACTACGTTTAGGGGATCAAAACTACTCCATAGGTTCAGGACCCGAAAAACTTCTAAAAATAGTAAATGCTCAAATGAACAAGGAAACAGATGAAACTAACTGGGGGTTCTAGGTGGAATAGGCGAGTGGCCACCAATATCCACCTGGATCATTCCTCCCCCCTTAGGAAGCAATGGTCCCCATTGCATGCAAAGCCTCTATGAGGTGAGGAAATTTTTGTTGAACCTGCTCCTTGGTGAACTACTAGCCCTGGGGAAGGAGTTTCCTTGCTTTGACAACTCGATATAGCTGTATCCTCTCTTGATGAGTGTTTTTGATTTGTTTGTCCATGATCTAATCAGTTGTGGCCTGTTCCATGCAGTCTAGGTTGAGATCTAATGGTGTGAGTTGTTCTGCGATGTCAGAAATATCCAACAATGGTGGAAAGTATTGTCGAAGGCAGTCTACATTAAACAATGGGTGTAGACCAAGGAACGGTGGGATGCTAAGCTCGAAGGCATTGTCACCGATGACCTTGGTGATGGTGTATGGACCATATCAGAGCAGGAAAAGCTTGTGGTGGGGTCTAGCAAGGTGTTCCTTCTGCAAATGTAGACAAACTTTGTCACCCACCTGGAACTTGTGCGACACTCGATGTTGATCATGGTGTTGCTTGTACTCAGTAGTGACTCTGTCCAATATATCATGGACCTGTTAGCAGATGTGTTGAATGCACTTAATGAAGTTGTTTTAGGAATTTACAGGGTAATTTCCTCAAACAGAACACCAAAAGGACACCGCTCACAAACAGATCACAGATCAATACACCAGTATTTTGACGTGGTTAAAACCCTCAAAGAGGGAAACAGTCTACGGCCTGAGCCAACGCGGCCACTTTAGGCAATTTATTAATAAAAGAATGAAAATTTACATAAGCTTCTCTCGTGAATGGTTAACCTACAAATGACCCTCCATGCGCTTTAAATAGAATTCATGGACCAATCGGGTGTCAAGCCATGGATCAAGTGTCGGTGATACCGAGGAGAGAATGAACCGTTGGATCACTACATATCGTGACCGTCGGATTGTAAGTTACAAATGTACATAGTAAAGAAATGCACTTTACCTAACTCTATACTAGACCAAGTTATACTTAACTATTCCTATGTGTCGGAATATCCTAACATCCCCCCTTAAGAAC
>APFE031231506.1:2054-18674 GCA_000404065.3 Pinus taeda
ATCTACATACTACCCTTATTTCTTCCAGAGCCTAGATTAAGCTGTTGGGCTCCTCTGCTTCTCTACCTATCTAAGAATATACCAAGATTAAACTGTTTGGACAGATTTACAATATCTATATTCTAAAATAGGAAATTTAAACCTAGGGAGACCAAGATTAAACTGTTTGGACCTCCCTTTAACTAAAATAGCAATATCGGGATAACTTTACAAAATTTGAAGGAAATTGAATGAACTTGAAGTAGCCTTCTTCATTTGGAGACTGTTTGAGCAGATATGGAGCATTGCAGCAAGCAAAGTATGACATATTTGGCCTGTGAAATGGAAATCATGAAAAATGAATACCCTGCTGCAGCAGGAAGCTAACACTCTCTCTGATAGTTCCTACTTCCAATTGGAGAATGATGATCTCTTACTCATCCCTGGTCGAAAACAGAGAGGCAAGTGTCAGAGGGGAAGCTTCTGGAAGATTCCATGATCTTCCACCTCGCATTTTGTCCCTGCCATTTGTCCATTCCCGACCATCGCACCCTACAGAGGAGAAATTCTGTATGCATCGCACCTTGTACATTGGGAAGGTGATATGCATCGCACCCTCTACACTGGGGTTTCAGTATGGTCCAGTTTTGACCATTTATGAGTAGGTTTCAGTGGAGAACTTCTAGGAGATGATGTAATCAGCTGACCTTGTTCCTTTAGGCAGTGAAGCAACACTTAGGGACTTAGGAGCCCTCAGTTTATGGACATTTTTTATTGGGGTTGAAGTTCCCAAAAATGTCTATAACACCCTGATGTTGGAGTACTGGTTCCTTGTTCTTTTCCTTGTGATGGTTCCACAAGGGGTGCACTAGTTTCCTGGGAGTGCCTTTAGGAAGTATTTTCCATAGAGGCACTAGTCCTAGGTGTTGGATTTTGAGAATTTTCAACTGGTACCTGTTCAAAAGAGTTTAGGTCAAGTCTCTTTTCTATGTATTTCATCACATTATCTACATTCACCTGATCACTATCCATCTCCACTAAAGTTCCTTCCCTCCATTCATCCATATTGGCATATTGTTGTATTTCAGGGATTCTGTGACGAAAATATGGTGATAACTTATTTTTTATTCTCCTATCACAAATGAAACTATGTGGGTCATATCTCCAACCAAAACTTTTATTTAATTTCATGTGTTCTAGGATTTCTTCTGTTTCTTTGCGTGCTTCTCTATTGTTGTAGACAAATGGGCCTAGGTGATCTTTGATTCTTAACTGTGCTTTCTTCTTGGCCCTGGTGAAGTGAATTTTATTTGAGTTTATCATTTCTCTATAATACTCCAATGCAAACAACCTCATAGGAAAATATTTTGGTAGCTTGAATGGAGGAAGCTCACAACCATATATCCTGATTTCTGTGCGATTCTGGTACAAGTACCAGTCACCTACCTTGTACTGCTTGGATCACCGAAGGATTCTTTTGATTTCATCACTAATCCTAGGAGAAGGATTTCCTATCAGCATGGTGGTCACTGGGTGGACAAATTGGTCAATGAAATCATTGTATGAATAAGGACAAGCAAAAGAATGGTGGAAGATAGAAGTCCAAAAACTGATTGACCTTGGATTACCCTTTGTATCAAGTTTATTTACAGAAAATGGGAACTTGTCAGACTGATAGTAGAGGATAATGTGATAGATGAATGTGGAATATTTGAACACTTTATCATTTTCCACCCTCATGAACTGGTCATGGATTTTCTCAGCAATAAATGTAGCATAGTTGTACTTGATAGCAGGAGGCTGACCAGGGGTAAATATGGACATCAAAACTAGGGTTAATTCATCCACATATTCACTGGTATTGAATCCCATGATTACAGCGATCATATCAACTATAGTTTTGCCTGTATATGTGAATAAAACTGACAAATAAGGAGGGGGATTTTTTGGTTGATGCTCCTTATCCACAAAAGTCTGGAAAAGGCGACTGAGTTCGGATTGGGATAATTTAGATGATTTTTCAAGCAAATATCCAAGGGAAATGGGGGTGAGGTCTAGATTGGGATGAAATTGAAGCATCTCATTGATTGCGTCAGTAGTAATTGTGAAGAGAATAGTTTGATTTGGGGACATTACTGCTATGAGGTTGGGGTCATAATTGGCATGATACTAATGGATAATGTCAGGGAATGTGCATAGAGGGGGGAAAGTACATTGAGAGATATGATTCCCAAAGTCCTATGGTATCATAACCATTCATGTGATTGTCTCGGAACTTGCAAAATACTTTCAGGTGGTCTTTGTCAGTATCCAGGTCTTTTATTTGAAAATCCTTATCTACTAAGGGCAGATAATCTAAATCAGGATGAGGGGTAGTGATAGGTGCTACATTGAGGGCAACGGGGGTTTCCATTCTGGTTTTTGTGGATTTATATAGGAAACTGGAGTTTTTTATGTGAAATTGGTGAAACAGAGGGTCTTGGGAAACTTGAATTCTAAATGCAACAACTGAATTATGGTGAAATTTGGTTTTTTTCTAATTAATTCCAGAGAAAGCAAGTATTTACGGGGTTTCTAGATGGAATCCGGTAAATACCTGTTTTTAATGAAGGGTAATGGGATGCAGGTTCACTGGGTGCAAATGGAAGACATAGAGCAGCGTCGAACTGTAAGTTTGAGGGTGGTTGACAATTTGATGTACGCGCTGTTTGACCTCGACGTTCAGGTTGCATGCCTATATTCGCAGAATAGGACCAAAACTGTTTAACTTTCTTTTTTATACAAAATCAAACTTTGGCGGGTACGAGATTTGGATAGGTGGCATCAGCGGGAGAATGATTTTGATGTTTTGTCATTAGCAAGAGGCGGTAAGCAGTTTTCATCGCACCACTCATGGAGGGGAGGCAGTATTTGGATGTGACCGTGCGATTCCATACAACACTTGACACATAGCGATGGAACTATTTGCAAAACCACTTGCCATCACACACTAAAGTTCGGTCTTGGAGGGCCATGTGATATGTGCGACAACTATTGAATCTGAGGGATCCGATCAGATGACTATCGGGGAGGTGAGGTGGCAGAAAGTTAATGGAGGGTGGGCCCAACATAATTAAATGTTTTTAACTACATTGGAAGCAACGGGATTGGTTGTTGAGTTATTAAATAATCCTTGTGACTAATTAATCCTCACTCAATATGGCAGGGTTGGGGTTCTTAATTAATTACGGTTTAACTAATTAATCCCATTTATTAACTCTATTATGGTTATATTTAACTGAGGGGTGGGATATATAAGAATTTGGGGGTTTTTCATAGTTATAATAATACGGGAGTGGGTAACCTTTATAGGGGAACTATATAATAACATAAATTAGCCATTAATATGAATTTGTGAAGTATTCGCTAAGTTTAAGACATTTTCATGTGTATATTTAAGACTTAGGCTAAGTGAACATGAGGTTTTTTATGGAGAATGTTTTATTTTCCCTAAGTAAAATAGGATTTTACTTAGCAAATTATTTATTAGGGGAATGAATGGCTTATGAAGGGGTGTGATTATTGATAGATGGGCTTAAGTGCTTAAGGTATTATAGATTATTGGGCCGAGGGTCCAGTCCCTCCAAAAGTCAGATAAATTCTCTAAGTCCCTCTAATATGATAGATACCTTGACATTTAGGGGAAATTAGTGAAAATTGAGGGGAAATGAGTAGAGAAGTTAATTATTTTTTACTTCGCTTGCTTAATGTGCCTTCCATGTGACACATGCCTTTGCCTTGTGATGAAAGTAAAATATTTACACATTTAAACTTATCATTCACCACATATTATTCTGCAACCATCATCTACTTACCCTACCTACTTAACCTAGCATTTTCACTTCTTTATTGGGGTGCACTTAGACTGGTAAACCCTTATCAATTTTTTTTTTTTTTTTACATGGTGATGCTTATCTAAGTCTACACTTATTAAATCTAAGGGCTCAGATTAAAATATTGAGTTCCTTTTTACACTCTACCTATCTACTTATCTTCCAAGATTAAACTGTTTGGTCAGATCTTTATTCTCTATTTCTACAACATGAAATTGAAAAATGAACTAATAAAGTTTAGCCTATTTGACTATTCATGAATTGTGGCATAGATGACAAGCTGCACATAATTTCTATTCTGCAAAAGTAAAAAGTAGTGGCATTTAGACTTGCACACTTTCCTGGTCTTTTCTTTTTGTTGGGGTTCATTTTCTTTCCTTTTTTTGACCAATTTTATTTCTTTTCACCCTTTGATTTTTCTTTTAGGGTATACCCTCTTTACATTTTTTAAATTTTTAAATTTTTTAAAAATATGGAAAACCTTTGCAAAAAGTAGAGGTATGAACATATTACAAAGCTAAACCAAGTCAATCATGATATATGAAACCTATTGGTATACGGGCATAACAAGTCTTAAAAGAGCTTAAAGAGGACTCCACTTTGAGGAACAAGTGATGTCTAGGATAGAAACTGGTTCCGGTGATTTTGGAACTTCTCAAAACATGTTGATTTATGTAAATAGGTTAGCTAATAAGACCACTCATTTCAACTATTCCTCAAAAAGGGTAAAACAACCAAGTGAAAGCGTATGATCAGCCAAGAAGATAGTGACAATGGAAGGAGAAAAACCAAGGCTCATCTAACAAAAGAGGTTGATAGAATGGCAATCATGCAGGTTAGAATGGAGATGGGTTCATTTTTACACAAGCTTGAACCATTAGGAACTATGCTTAGATTCAGTTTCATGTTTACACAAGCTTGAAACGAAAAACTATGCTTGGATTCAGTTTCATTTTTACACAAGCTTGAAATGAAAAAATATGCTTGGATTCAATTACATTTTTAAAAAAACTTGAAATGAAAAACTATGCATGAGATTGGTTTACATGCCCCCAACATGATGACTTGATTCTAGGTGCATTATTTTCATTCAATTGAACAATGAAAAACTTATCTAGTAGGGATAGAGCAATCAGATCTTTGACAAAGAGCAAAGAGCACTTCTAATGAAATTTCCCTAGTTATTCCTTTCAAGCATTCACAAACTACAATATGAATGATGCAAGTTTTTCTTTTCGAATCCCTTAATGCTATGATGAACAAAAAGGAAACTAATTAACATACAATCAATCAATCTTTTTATATGAACAAAGACTTTACGACAATTTAGTTTCGAAGGAAAAGAAGAATTTTACTACACTTTCTTTCAAAAGAAAGATTAATCGACTATAATCTAAATTTGACGATGAATTGATAATGACAAAGAAATCATTTAAGAAACATTAATCAATCAAGTCAAAGTAGGGATAGAAATAGGAAATACAAGTTGATTTCAGAGACATACTACACTCATTGATCTTTCAGCAAGCATAAATAGAAGGAAATTTGGTGAAAAAACCTAATCCAAAGGTGAATATTTTCCCTAAGGTGGATCAGTGCAGGTCAAAGAGGGCCTAACTACACTGCAGAGCACTATCTCTCACTCAAGGGTGCTCTGCAAAGCATTGTCCCCTCACCAAGCTTGCATTGATTCGTAAGAGGCCACTCAAGAGTCATCCAACCTCAATTTTTGACCAATTAACACTTTCAACAAGGCTGAAATACAATCAACGAAAGGAAGTAAGGTCTACTAGAGTGTCCTAGGATGTGGATAAGCTACTTGGAACAATGTTCATTTCCCAACGAATTCGCCAAATTGTTTTGGAGAATTTGGTATCTACGGATAAATACTAATTCCCTAGATAAGTAGCCATATCTAGAACAACAGTTTAAAGAATTTTAGCCTTTTCCTATAAGCAATATATAAGACAAAGAAGATGAGAAGACCTACTTGTACTTTCTCTTTCCCCTTGTCTCCTTTGTATCAGTTCCGTCGCTCCTTCCCATACTTAACATGCTTGAGAAGTACCTGTAAACATCAATAGAAGACAAAGAACCAATCAAAGAATAAGATATATTGACTACAAGTAAATGGAATTAGATACATTCACACATATAAGCATTCATATTTCAATACAAACATATGGGAAAATGGTTCAAATACTTTATTGAATAGAAGAAGGAATTACAAGCATCATGTCTGATTCAAAGTCATTCCTCCAGCTTTTATCCCATCCACATCACATCAAAAGAATGACAAACTTGTAGCATAACAATACTTGTCTCAAAGCCAATTCTCATAGCAACATTTTCTCCTTATAATTCAACATATTCTAGCCCTTGATCACTTAGATGAGTGCTCAATTTATAGGAAGATGGAGGAGGTTGTGTCATAAATGAGGGTATTCAATGGCCTTCCAAACATAGAGTTAGTTTCCATGGAGGAAGGGATGAGAGGATAGGAGGTCAATGGATCCTTAGCCTATCTAATTTCATGCTCATAGGAGGGGATAAGAGGTGGGATCCTTCTATAATGATCTAGAACCAAGGAATATTCCCAGAACCATATGAAAATTTCGCTCAATCTCACCTAACACACGTCAAAGTGGGCCTGAGTGCTCTGCAGATCACCCTTGCATGGGCCTATGTGCTCTACAGAGCACCTTTACATGGGCCTACCTACGCTGGTCATTCAAGGAGTCATTTTAGGATGTATTGAAGCCATGAAACTATCTGGGAAGGAGGCATTTAATAGGTTGACTTGTTTATTGCATGTAGCAACTGAAATTAGGGTTTGATGAACCCTAAAACACTGATCTAGATTATGGGAGTGATGTTCCCAAATGGATATGTAACTAGTACCACCCCATTTACATAAAAATAATGATGTTTTTCATGTATCTATTCTACAACATTATGTTTTTGATGAATTCAACAAACTGGATTAGAGGGAATTGTGGGTCTCAGAAATGGGAACCATAATGGTTGAACCATTATGCATATTGGCTCATAGCATTTGACAACTTAGATGTCACATGGTGGACCAAGGTAAGGTCCAATGGGACAAGTATATCGTAGTATCTACTACATAGGAGGATGTGAAGACTGTATGTCATGACTACCCCTCACTTTTTCAGCATCTTTGATGCCCATTTTGACATAGATAGCTACATATGTTAAGGGTTTATTTGTAGTTTCATATTGTTTTATTTATGAATGATATGTAATATTGGTGCATTTTAGTTGAACATATGAAACTACAAATATAAATCATTTGATGGATTAGCTATTGTTGATTAAAATATTTGATGTATGACTTATTTGATGTTATGATTTATAAAATGAATGACTTATTGAAGCTATGATTTATCTAATGTAAGATTTACTTCGAGTATGTTGTTATGAAGTACAAAATTTCCATGTGGATACTAGACTTAATAACATGATGATTAAAATCACTTATCTATATATATTTTGTTATTATGTATATGCATGAATGAACCTGCAGATTGGAAATTTCTATGATAACCAATATCTATGCTTCCAATTGGATAATGTTGAGACATCCAATGAGGAATGGTATGATGTACATTATTTTATTACATTTTTATCTATTATATATGCGCTATTATTACATGGGTAAAGTGTAAATGTAAGGAGACATGACTGCTTCCAACGAGTGTCATAGTGTGGTCCATATTATGGTGTTGACCCTAGTCTTAAGGATGGGTGGAATAATTTCCCACCATGTAACCTCCAATCCTAGAATCATGGGAGGTAATTAATGGACACACTCCCCTAGACATGTGATAAAAATTTCCAGTTGCTTGCTAGGGAAGTTACGTCAATATAGTTGATGTTTTCACCATATTAATTTTATCATTGGCTTGATCGGTATAGTCAATTCCATAGTATATTGTAGTAGATGATGGATAGGATGGGAGAAAAAGTAGGTTAGGGAGGATAGGAGGCTTTAGGTTAAATGGATACTTTTAATGAGAAGTAGTATCTCTTCTTGACATACTTAATTTGACTATCATATCCCTCACTATTTTGTATGCCTTATTGTCAAACTTCTTTCGAATTCCTTGTGTCATTTTCACTCTAACTTCGGGACGAAGGATTCTGAAGGACGGGTGTATGTAATTCCATACTCGATCTTATCATAATAATTTTGATTAGTGTTTAATTAGAATGAGAGCATTTACTTATAATTATCAAATAATATTTGTAAATACCTACACTTGTGAATCTGTAATTTTATTTTACCAATACGACTTTTTATTATTTGTTAGTATTTAATTATTAATCAATGCCCAAGGTTTTCTAAGGAGTCTTCTATAATTTATTTTTGAATTAAATATCCATATTTTAATTCCCAAGGTGTATTCTCAAATTTATTTTTGGATAAGTTGTGGTCTTCTCCAATTTATTTCTGAATTAAATATCAATTTTTGAATGCCCAAGGATTTCCAAGTTGTCTTATCCACTTTAATTATGAATTGAATATTAATATTTCCATTCCAAAGGTGTCTTCACAAATGTATTTTGGGATAAGATAAGGAAAGGAATGGCCATGTCATTAAATTAAAAGGATGGGGGTATTCATGGTATTAAAGGTAGGTGGTTGAAGTGGATGAGAGGAAGATACATAAAGGGAAGGAGGACTAGATGAGAAAGGGGGGTCCTTGTTATTGTTTTTGGCATTGGAGGATTTTGTTTGGAGGAGGAATGTGGAGAAGGAGAAGGGAGAGAATGGAGAGAAAATGAGATAAATTAAATTTGGATCTATTGGAGAGTGTTGATTTTAATACAAACACACAAGAGTTGGTTGGACTTGGTCTTGATGGGCTAGGGAGTCTATGGAGGTTTTCCGGACTAGGAAATCATTCCTAGTTGGTTGGGAGGTAAATTTAGTTGGGTAGTGAGGGGGAGAATCGCAAAAAAGTCAAGAGAATTCCAACCAAATCAATCGAACATGTATTATTCCTTTTGTTGTTTTATTTATGTAAATTGTTGAAAAAATAAATTTCTTACACGATTAATATGTAGTTAATCAAATTTTACTTGTATGTTTTTATCAAATAAATGTTGAGTTATAGACATGATATTTTTCTTCTTATTGTAATTAAGTTAAATAATAATTTTTTTTAGTTATAATACCTAGGTTAGGTCCTCACAACTATGATGACTAATCTAGTTGATACCTTGTTAGCGAAAGAACAACTTCAACAAAGTGAAGAACAAATGAACCTGTAGTGACTCAAGGAAGTTCGAGTGATGGACACATAGTGAATATGTTTAATGTTATATACAATGCTGATAAGTAGAGTGATGATGAACCATTAGTGAGTGGAGTTCCTCCCTAGGAGTTAACTAGTTATAATTTGAGGAGTAAGTGACCTATTACTGAGCTGGAACTCAAGAAGTCATTGTTGTGTAGAATTTTACAACCTTAAAATCTAGCTTAGATTTCACATAACAAGTCTAGAAGTGATCCTTATGCCAATACCACTTATGAAAACAATAAGAACAAGTCCATCATTCCTAAAGTGTTGAATAAAGCTACACCACCTAATATGTTAGCACGACCGGTTAAAATGGAAAATATCAATTACAATATCGTTGGTGATATGAAAAGAGCTCGAACCAACATTTCAATGTTTGAGCTCACAAACATAACGAGTCAACGAGAACTGATTATCCAAGAACTCTTATCACACTCTTCAGTAGGTAAAGAGGTTTTTTCTTCTTAGGTAATGTCTGATAACTGTCACAATATAATAGAAACTATGGTTAATGTTGTCAATTTGAACTATAAGATTCTCTACCCTCTGTTTCTTTTAACTTTTGATATTTTTAATTATAATGTCCATTAACTATTTGGTTGATTTTGGTGTATTCCAAAAATGTTATGTCATTTTCTTTCTCTAAGAAAATCAATTCTAAATGGGATAAAATTGGTTCACAAATAATACAGTTGGATAGATAATTTGTCCAAGCCATTGTGAACTCAAAAATGTTATCATTCGTTTGTCATATGACCATAGAGTTCACCAGTGAATAAGCATTGTAATTGTGCACATTCCTGAAGCCTATTGTTTTATGTTGAGTAGAGATTGGTGCAACATGTTACAAGGGTACTTTTCAATTAGCTGGACATATTTTTGGCTTCCATGTAAGTGAAGAAACAACCAGTTTCTAGTAGAAAGTGAGGCTTACATGAAACATATCATGGCATAACTTGAGGGTAAAAATGAACCAATAGGGTTTGTAGATGTCATTTTTGGAAGTTAATTTCTGGAAGTAGATCACAGATGTTATCTAGCACAACCTTCACTTGTTCCACTAGATACACAGTTGGAAATCTTCCCTCAAAATCCAACTAGTGCAAATGATGTTTTTACAGTAGACATAAATAGTAGTAGAATAGGACATAGCCCTAGTATCAATAATATTTGGATAATATACTTTGATTCTTCAAATACATAGGAGGGATCTAAAGTTGGTTGCATTTTATTAGACCCGCAATAGAGAAAACATGTGATCTATTTCCAATTGGAATTTGAGTGCACCAACAACATGGCCAAATGCGAGGCACTCATTCTGGGTTTGAAGAAAGCCATTGGCCTCAACGTTGAAGTGCTCAAAGAAATAGGTGACTCTGAAATTGTCACATGAAAGGTACGAAATATGATAAATTATCTGTCACCTAATATTAAAAATTATGAAGAAGATGTATGGAATTTGATTTTACAATTCCAAGCTTTTAATATTATTTCTATTCCTCGAATTCAAAATGTTGCTATTGATATGTTAGCAAATGTTGTTGCTAGGTTGTCAACATTAAGGGATTGATTTTCTATTGAACTTATTTATATGCCACTTGTTCCTGATAATATTGATAATTTTCACATTTTTAATGATGACCAATAGATATTGGACTTTTTGGTGAATGCTAATGTATTCAAGTACACAACTATTAACAAAGACGAATGAAAAACACTATAGTGGTCAGAAAAAGAAAGCAAAGGAAATTCCATGCCCAAGGGTTTGGTATCACTTAAAAATATGTATGAACTACATAATTAATTGAAGGGACTAGTCAACACAAAGACTCGTAGCTCCACTTTGTTGCATGAACAAGTAAATATTGGCACAAAGGAAGATCTAAAGTTTGCGAATATCAGTACTTTTTGTACACCACAAGAGAAACAAGCTTTTATCCACCTCTTTAAGTAGTATTGAGATTTATTTTTATGGAAGTATAATGATCTTAAGACTAAGGACACATGAATAACCCATCGTGTGATTTTGTTTTATCCTGCCCTTGAGCCCCTCATTTAGAAAGAGTTGAGACAATTATAGATACTCAGATCATATTTAAAGTTTTTCATTCAACCTGGGTCTCTAGTCTAGTTCCAGTAAGGAAGAAGTCCGAGGAGATACACATGTGCATCAATTTTTGAAATCTGAATCATGCCTAAAATAAATATTATTATCCCATGTTGTCTATGGAAGAAATGTTACAAACATTATTAGGGTCTGAAATTCTTTTGTTTCTTGATGATTTCTCGACATACAACTAGGTTCTGGTGGAAGAACTTGACAGGCACAAAACTCCGTTTAGAACAAAGTGGAGTACATTTTCCTTCAAAACAATTCTATTTGGACATGTTAATGTAGGCGCTACTTTTCAATGTGCTATGGACATCGTAATATATATTTTAATTACAAAGTGTGTTGTAGTTTACTTAGATGATGTGACAATGTTTTTGAAGAAGATATCTAATCACTTGCATCATCTAAAGAAATTTTTTGAGCGATGTCGCAAATATGGTATATCTCTTAATCCCAAGAAGAGAATTTTTATAGTGTTTGAGTGAGATCTATCGGGCCATATCATGGCAAAGAGTGGGATTAAAGTGGACCCTAAATGGGTCAAAACCATCACTTGGATTCTCTTGCTGGTAAACAAGAAAGTTATGTAGTCCTTCTTAGGGAAAATCAATTTCTTTAACAAATTAATCTAAGAATACACACATATAGTGAAACTGTTACAAGAGATGATAAAGAAGTATACAACCTACAAGTGGGATAAAATGGAAAGGGTGCTTTCACCTATATTAAGCAAGAAAGTGTAGAATCTCCAGCACTATTGTAGTGTTGTTTTAATCAATCCTAATTGACCAAGACTACAATGATTTAATTCTCAACCCAGGGTAGGTATGTTATTTCAATGGAGTTTGCACTATTTGTGCCAATACAATACATACAAGAGTGAAAATAGAAAATAGTAAAAAATGTCTTTGAATCAATTACAAAAGCTAAATCATTCATGCAAAAATTAAAACACCCTACATAAATGAAATGACACTTCACAATTACCATAACATAGGCGCACCACACACTGTATTGATAACTACACCAGCTAGTCAAATATAATACTGCCAATCAAATTTAAGTAATAGAATAACATAATTCTGGAGATGATGCATATATATTCTACAAATTATACAGCGAGAATAGAAAATCATACAAATAATAAAAGAGAGAAACAATACTATACAACTACTCTACCGCCACAGTCCTTGCTGAAGAGGAGGGCCCTTCCTCGCTAGCAGGGGTGCATGGATGAATGTGAGATTATTTAAGGAATAAACTTGGAAACATCAACAACATCACCATAGTGTATTTGATATTAAAAACAATTAAAATTTACAAGATCAAAATAACAACATTCTCTATGTCGTCCCCCATACTTAAGGGATTAGGTTTCTCTTATAGTTATTACATACCCAAAATTAGGAATGGACCATTCATGAGAATCTCATGATTCTCGTGCTGATCATAAAATAGAAATCATTATAACCAATTCCTAAATACAAATTCTATTCAAATACAACGATTAAGGTCATAACCGCTCAGATGTATCACTTTCTAAATAAACAATTCATAACTTCCAATAGTTGTTGCATGGAATAGTACCCACGACTTTGCTAGTTGTGGTGTAACAACATCCTGCTATCAATATAATGGTTTGGGATGTAATAACAATCACTAGATCACAACAACCTTGTAAACGGAACTCGAGGTGTAACAACGGTAACCGATAACAGCAACGCAGTGTAACAAGAATGCATGTAATAGCATCATGGTGTAACAACAAGAACTCTAACAGCACACAGAGTGTAACATCAATACGTTCCATCCTTATTTTATACCGATCAGTGTGGCTAACCTCGTTCTCACAAGAAACATATGCTTACCCTGGTTAGCCATAAAAAGAAATATTGCATCGTTATATCTAGAAAAAATGGAAAAATAACAAGATAGAAAAATATGTTGTCCACAATAAGGGAAAAGGTGGTTAACATGTTCATTCCATAACCTCATTCTCACAAGAAACATCTGAAAAAGAGAAGAGGATCCAAATACTTCTCCAATGCTTACCCCAGTTAGCCATAAAAAGGAATATGCATCATTATATCTAGAAAAATTTGAAAAATAACATGATTGAAAAATATGTTGTCCACAATAAGGGAAAATGAGGTTAACATGTAAAGTTCTATTGGTATGGAGAGGAAAATTATCAAAGCTAGGGAAAGAAAGTATAGGAAATAGGTACAAAAACTACACCCAACATCTTCCCCCAACTGAAGCAATTGCATGTCCTCATGCAAAACCTCAATTTCTCCTGTTATACCTCCGATGCAATTCTGTAAAATCATAAGCACCAACAATGTCGTCACTAGTAGACCTATATCCCTAACTGTCCATCAGTTGTCATAGCTAGGATTCTTCTTCATAGTTTCAAAAGTGGTAATACGACTGGCATTCCACCACTGGTAACCAAATCAAATGATATTTGATCTAATTCCAATCTAGAAGGCCCCCACTGTTTCCACCACCTGAACATATTCTGGTACTTGTGTAATAGAAACCACATAATTCTTGAACTCAAAAGGATCTCCTTCTTGTAATCCAACACTATAGGCTTCGATGCACTCAAGGCATCATGTTAGTCCTTGAATTTTCATTTGTGCATAAAGATTAAGGAAAAATCTCACAATCCTTTTTCTATAAGTGCTTGATAGTTCCCTGAGTTTCGCGGAACTTGGGAACAACTTGAACTCATGTTTCAATTTAGAAACCATTCATGGTTCTCCCCTGATCCATAATGTTTCTCTCTTCATTCGTCTTAGCTGACTTCATGGCCAAATTCCATTCGATTTGATTCCTCATAAAATAAATGAAGACTCTCATCTGCAAATCCCCCATATAAGAGAAAGAACTTGCCAATATCTTTGTATGACATATTCACACATCATGTTATGAAAAAACATCTCATAAAGTAAGATTTGTTCATCAAAATCACAAGCACAATAAATTTCAAGAAAAGTGTAGGTAGAAGAACCCAAGTAAGGTTTGTTTTCAAAGACTTTTATTAATTGAAATAAATAATATCATTCCCATAGGAACACTATATATGATGGGGAAGGCCTCATGTAGCCTAATGGGTTGAAGGCAAGATATTGAAGCTTCGTCTTATCATTTGTTAAGTCCATAACTTGTCAATGTAACACTTGTAGTTGTTTTTCTTTCTTCTTCATAACTTCCTTATTCCTATGATCTTCCCATTCTCTCACCCATTCTTCCTTTAACCATTTCTCCCAGATTAAATTCATCACCTTCTTATCTGCCTTGAGCGAGATCGTTCCCTCTTGTAGAGAGTGCTTGTGGCTTCCATTTTTGTAATTCTGTCATCAACAACAGTCTTTTAGAACACCATCCTTCATGAAGACCTAGTTTTCTCCCACATGCACTAAAAATTGAAGGTGTAACAGCCTCTCGAGGGTGAATCTTCTCCATTTCAGCTATTGGTTCTTGTGTTACAACAACGTCATCAATGGGTTCTCGTGTAATAGCTTCTTTTTCTCCCTAGTTAGCTTCTGTTTCCACTACTGGTTCTTGTAACAATAGTGTCATCCACAGGTTCTTATGTATCATTTTCCCTTTGGTTAGCTTCTGTTTCCACCACTGGTTCTTGTGTAACAACAATGTCAACCATAGGTTCGTGTATATCAACTTCTTCTTTTTCCCCTCGGTTAGATTTTGCTTCCATTGCTGGTTCTTGTGTAACAACAGTGTCATCCAAGGGTTCCCGTGTATCAGCTACCAAATTACTATCTGTGGAATGCTTTATCTTAGTTGCTAGTTCTTGTGTAATGGAAACATCTTCAATGGGCTTTTGTGTGTCAGCTTCCCAGGACTCAGTTTGTGTTTCCCTCAAAAAGGTGTCCACTGCATAACTCTATAACCCATTGCCACTGGCTCGTTAGCATAGGCTGTGCACATAGAACCCATAACATTTTCCTCCCTGGCCCTATCTATAGCCTCAGCCAAAGTATCTAACCCTGAGGCCCTTACTTCTACCTTATCCTCAGCTAACTGATTCCTTAACTTTTCATTTTCTCTTTCTAAACTTTCAATTTTAAGCAGTAAGGATTAGGTCTCGTTCTTACCTAGTGAGGAAAGTTCCTCCAACCGATCCTGCTCTTCATATTCCTTCCTTACTATCTTCTTGTTCTTCTCAGACATGGATGGGGCCTCTGGGTGTCCACTAACTCTTACTCTCAGTTTCATCCGCTTATCACCAATTTTCTTGTCAATTTGTCTCTTTTCATCCCTTCCATTCAAGGGTTGGGGCTGCTCCTTGGATTTCGCCGTAGCTTCCTTTGAAGTCGCAGCTCACTTCCTGCAGGTATTCCTAGCCTTCTTTCTCATGAATTCATCCCAGCTCTTGCCCTGGTGACTTAGGGCATCTAGCATAATTAACTTGATGAGGGCATGGTTTGTTATGGAGTTCTCTAGGTATACAACTGTCTTCATGGTCGCGGCCATATGCCTGATATTCTCTAGCAAAAAATACAGGGGGTTTATCCTTTGTTGATTTTGGAGGTGATTTAACAATGGGAAGTGGTAATTGAATACAATTTTTTCCCTTCCCTCATAGGTGATATACTTAATGAGGTAAAGGGTGACATCTGCCCATGGCTGGGGAAGCGACAACTTATTAATTCCTATTCCTTTCTTCACCATCCATTCTTCCGCTTGGAAAAAATCCTCCTTCAAAGATGGGTCATTGATTTTTCTGTTAAAACATCTTTTTATCTTTGTTGGCAATGTCATCACATGGGAAATTACCTCCTCTGTAACTTCCAACTGCAATCCCCTGACACCCATTTGATTCCTCTTCAAATTCATAGCGAATTCCATAGTAATTGCCCCATATGATCCCTCCAACCTTTCGAAAATCTCAAAACAACCTGTGTCTTTAAAATTTGGCATGCTTTGGGGCAAATTTCCAATGCCTCTATTGATCCTGGTTCATGTTGAATTTCCACCCCACCCATTTCTATATTTTTTAAACATTGTTCTCCTCTCTTCTCCTCCATGAGAAATTCCAAAGTGATCGACACAATGCTCAATTGTTCTATCTTTGCAAACTATGCTCCTCCACTTTTGTCTAAGAGTTCTGAAAAAGGATGAAATTCTTCAGCAATGGGTAAATGGTAGGGTGACTGTTATGAAACCAGCTCACAAAAAGATAGAAAAAATATATTAACGCCTTACAATTCAGCCTCTTCGAGGGGGCAACCTCCTTTACATTACATAAATGAACAATTCTTGGATGATTCAAATGACAAATCCTCCTTTCTATATATAG
>APFE031231506.1:18724-47212 GCA_000404065.3 Pinus taeda
GGAATGGAAAGCATTGGGCTAGTCAATACATATTCTCCCATGGATAGCTTGATATTATGGCATTTTCCAGAGTAATTTGTCGTTCCTCCATTTGCAACCATCACTGGACACTCTGGTGCTAGATATAGGAAGCAATTAAATTCTTTTGCTTTCTTACAATGAATGAAATTGTGGGTACTTCCTGAATCAATCAATACTATTACCTTTTTCTTCTTGATTTGTCCTTCTATCTTGATGGTTTGAGGAGTGGTAATTCCAGCCAATCCATTACAAGATATGGTCAGATTCATTTCTTCTTTATCTAATATTTTTTCTTGGAGTATATCCTCTTCTTTTGACCTTTCTTGCTCCTTTTCTTCTTCCTCTTCACAATCGATGTAGAATAATTTCTTCTCAACACACTTATGACCTTTAGTGTATTTGCTATCACAACTCTAACAAAGCCCTTTTTCTCTTTTCCTGCCAATTATTGTGGTGTCAACCTTATAGGTTGTGGAAGACTAACGGCAACAACACTTCCATCTTTATAGTTGTGTGTGGTATGCTTCCTCGTTGCCATAATTTTGATTTCCATTTTTCTTTCTAACCTAAATGCCTTGTCTAATGAATCAAGTTCCCAAAGGTGAACATCATGTTGGATATTATCCTTTAAAGTCCCTATGAACACATCAATCGTATGCTCCTATGGAATATTTTTTACCCTTATGTTCAATTTTTGGAACTCCTTAATGTGCTCCATTATTGAATCCTTTTGTTTGAGACTTATCAATTGGCTAAAAAAAGTGTTGCTTTTTGTATCCTCATAATCTGTTGTCAATTCTTCTATAAAAATTGCCCAAGTGATAATTTTTTTACGAGAGAAAAACCATTGGTACCATAAAAATTGATTTGGTTCCAAATATAAAGTTGCAATACGTACCTTTTGTGTGTTTTGCACATTATTGAGATCGAAAAACTGCTCCATTTGTAATATCCATGTTGCGAGATCCTTGCCATCAAACTTCCTCATATTGATTTTTGGAATATGGTGGTTCTTTGGTCCAACATTAGAGTCTATGAAATCATGATTAACATTTCTTTTGTTCTCATCACGAGTTTCCTTTACTACCCTTTCACCATTAGTAAGCATTTATTGTAGAAACTTTGTCAAATTTGTCTTCAAATATTCCATGCTTGTCTTCAAATCTATCTTCAAATCGTCTATCTTAGCTTCCATGCCCTTTATCTTAGCTTTTGTTAGCTTTTGTGAGAGTGACATTTGTTGCACTTGGTCTTGTAATTTTCATATATCATGTAGCATTTCTTCTTCTTCTTCTTCATGAGTCATGCTAGTGCTTTCAGGTTGCTTACTAGGTGTTTACACTTTCTTTCCTCGGGGCATCAGTTACCGATAATAATTCTCTACTATGCCGTTTGAATTCTTCAAAATAAGTTTTCAAACCAAGCTTAAGAAAAAATTTAAAAAAATCTACACACCTTTTTTCACTTTGTAGGAGCTCGATATTGCCTCTGATGTATCTCAGTAATTTTGGATCATCCAGTTCTAAAATTGTGACCTGCAGTAGCCCTCTATGTCCTCTTTCCAATGGCACCAACCTGATCCAGATTGGATTCTCTAAGGAAGCGTTATGCCAAATCTGCCACAGTGACTTGATTATAGACTAGTTCAGTAGAGCGAACTTGTACGACATGCCACGAGTCACTGTTTCAACTTTTTTTCCTGAAAAATATATACAAGAAACTACAGTCTGTCTTATTTCTATAACTTCTTAAGAAATTTCAATCCGATGCTTAGAGATAAAGTTATGATGAGTTTCCTCAGGTCACCTGTTTGAAATGTAATTCAGGAGTCTGCAAAAAGACCAATTTCCTTAGATCATATCCCTGTAAGTATAGAGCAAAAAGCTCTGAAATTCGGACCCAAGGTTTAGTGCGATTTCTTTTCAAATGGGTTTTTTTTTAAGCTTCTGAAACATCGCAAAAAAAACATTATGGTGAAAATTCCATGATCACCTATTTGGAGCAGCGAAACCTTAGAATCCAAAGCTTTGATACCAAATGTTATGAAACCAGCTCACAAAAAGATAGAAAAGATAGATTAACACCTTAGAATTTAGCATCTTCAAGGGGGAAACCTCCTTTACATTACATAAATGAAAAATTCTTGGATGATTCAAATGACAAAACCTCCTTTCTATATATAGGAGTCTAAGGAGTCACAATATAACCTAGCCGACTTAACAATAATAAAATAAAGCCACAAAAATAACAATAGAGGGATTCTATGGGGCACAGTAATAACAATATGGGACAATAGGGGCACAAAAATATTAATAATGGATACAACTACAATAGTAATGGGGTAATCACTAGTATTATAGGGACCTAATAGTGAAGCAGTGAGGTTAAAGGCAGGGATTTCAAATCAGGATTCATACTACACAATATCATTTTCTTATGGTTTAATATGAGGTACAATTCCCTTTTTGACATGATCGATCATTAAATGATAATTATTACGAGATCATCATACTTTAATTTTGGTTTAAATTCTCACAAGTCATGTAAAGGTCATGTCATGATGTAATCCGTCCTCCCCCCCGCTTAAATATGACAGTCGTCCTCAGTTGTCAAAAGGATGTCACATTAGATTGTCATAATTACTAAATAAAAGGGGATAGCAATATTAATGTTTCATGATGTACATGGTGTGATGTGGAGAGAAGACATTGGTGATGAGGTGCATGAAATTAACTCCAGCGGTCAAGGAAATTTCTCTTGAGTCATGGTGATGTGTGTTGTGTGTCACAATAGATAATTTACTTGGATCATTTCTAGAAGTCCTCGATGGTTACAACTGTAACAACCAAGACGACTGTTATGTATTATTGGTTTCCACAAAAGATAAAATAAAGAACTAAAAATAGTTGTGTAAAAACAATATTGTAAGATATGCCTAAAATAAAAAATGTTGTTTCAAAGTTTGTAATAGTCGCAACATAGTGATTTTCAATAGTTACAGAAATTGTATGTCTACGCCCAAAAATGTTTTCATAGCCAAATTATTTCATTATATAATATATATATATATATAATATATATATATATATAGTATATATATATATATATATATATATATATATTATTATATATATATTATTATTATTATTATATTAGGTGTAACAACTGCTGAGAGAGGTTGGTTTTCAGTTGTTACTCTTATGAAAAATTATAATTTTGGTAGCACAGGGGGTTTTTCCCCTGCTCCTGTAATTTGAAGGTCTGAATTTGTGACAATGTTAAAAAATCAATCCCTTGAAATAGGTTTATGATATAATCGAAGACGGTGCCCATTTGCAAACAATGGGTTCCTCACACTATCAATGGTAACCAAATTTATAGTCCCATTTTCCATGACTGCATCTACCTCATACGGACCTAGCCATATGGTGCAGAGCTTAACCTTGAAGTCCTTGAATCTTGAATCATATAAGAGAGGCCAATCTCCTTTCTGAAATTTATTCATTTTGATAATCCTATCATTCCACTTAGCTCTATGCTGTTGGATAATCTTTGTTTGCTGCATAACAGTGAGTTGTTTATCCTTCAATTCATTGAGTTGGTTCAACCTTTGCTTTTGTATTGTAGCCAGATCTAAGTTTATGATCTGAAAATGGATTGTACTTGTTTAAGGGTGCAAGGTATCCATTTCCAATAATTGCAAATGTGAGCTATACACTTCAAGTGACCTCTAAAAAGGTGAAAACTTCCTATTTCTTATATAGAGATAGACTGTACGGGCATTCACCGGACGTGTCACCTTTAAAGAGAGGATGAGTTCCAGAGGCTACCTGGCCCTCTATAGGCTCTGCCTAAAGAAATAGCAAAGTAAACACTTAGAAGTCTTTGACATACACATACTTGAAGTTTGATGTCTTGCAGAATAAGACAATTAACTTTCTGTAGCTGAATAGGTGATTATGTGTGCATGCAAGTTATGTATATTTGTTGTTTAACACTTTATATCTGTTTTGTTTAGCATATCAGCTTCAGCAAATAAAGACACCAAAATGATAAAGCAGTTCACCCCTTCTGGGCTACGTCTGCTGGACCAAGCCTCTCCAACTAGGCTTGTCCTCTTGTATTAAAAATGCTACAAAGGCTAATACAAGAATATGAGTGTCTCGAAAGATAGATCTGACTGTAAATACAGAATTAGAAGATAGGAATTAGCTAAACATGCTCTTTCCCAAGCACTAAAACAGTGAAATTGTACCTGACACAGTACTTTCCCCAATTGGCCCTAGTGGCCCTTTAAACTTGCATGGAGAATTTCGAGGAGAAGATGACATCAATAGGTTCTGAAACCTCTGCCATTAGACTCAGAAGGTCGAAAATAGTAGACATAGGATTTTTAATCACCAAAAATGGATGAACACAGCCCCCAAAGAGCTCAAGCACTGAAATGGCCCTAGTGGGCCTTGAAAGCTTCCCTGAAGCTAAACAGTGAGAAGAATGCCTCAACAGGAAAAATGAGTTTTAGAAATAGATTTAGAATGCTGAAAACCTTCAGGAATGACCTTTGTTCCACATTCACTCGCTGCACAATTCCCAATGCAGCTCCCAAACTCATTTGGCCCTGGTGGCTCCTGGAACTTCCACGAAGCTAAAACACCTGCCAATGGCCTCAGATGGTTGTGAAACCTATTCCAATAGCTTTAGAAGGTCGAAGAGACCCAAAATCAAAAAAATATTCGTCCAAAACGAACTTTCTTAGCCAATGTTATGGCCATTTACTCCCAACTGCCAGTTCCCCTTAAAAAACTCTAGCTAACTTTAGTTACGACCAGATAAGCCCGCCACATTTGGCGCCACTGCCAATAGCTCCACTAATTATGGCATAACCGCCGCTAATTGACCACCATCCCTGGGTAGTGGTCATAGGGTATGGTCCTGTGAACGGGGGCTTGCCCTTAGGGGCTGGCCCGCATTAGTTTCCATCCAAACCATTTTAAACTTTATAAAAAGTTCACGCCACCCATATAACAGGTCTCATGCCTTTGGCACAGTGGTAAAACATTGTGTTTGCTTCCGGCAGGTCATGGGTTCAAACCATGATTGAACCAAAATTTTTAAATGTATGCCCAAAACCTTACTGACGTCATCATGATGTCACTTGAGCCACGTGGCAGCCTCTGGGCTTGCCATGTGGCAACTTGTGATTGGCTGCCCGAAAAAGAATATTCCCTAGAATATTCCAAAGAATATTCTACAGAATATTCCAAAGATTATTCTACAAAATATTTTTTTTTAATATTTTTTTTTTGAAAAATTTTCAAAAATTAAGGGTTATTGAGCGATTTTGTTTTTGGCATAACTTTCTCATATGACGACCGTTTTTCGAACCATTTGTGGTGCCAGAATCAGGAGGACAAGCTCTATCCGGTTGTTTAGATTTGAGCTAGTTCTGAGCACTTCAATTTTTTGACCATTTTACGACACTTGGTCCTGAGCTCCTGATCACACCTCCCAAATGAGAAGGCTTTACGTCCCCAAAAGCTCACTGAATCTCTGAACTGAACTGTACAACACTTGAGGAACATATATATCCTCTTCCTTTCAGCCAAAAGAGCATACTAATGCCAAAATGTCCTGCCTTATCGACTGTCGTCATGGCAAATGTTGCTACATAAACCAAGTACTCGTCGAATCCTGACCAAGTTCTTTCGCCAGACAAATCTGAAATTGCAGGGACCAGCAATGAAAATTGTTGATATATGTGCTAAAATATTCCTCTGAACATGTGGGCTTGCCAACTGTCACGATGCCCATCCATGGCACCTCCGCTCCAGAAGAATAGCTTCCTCCCAAATGAGAAGGCTTTTACAAAGATGAAACACTTCATCATTTCTCCTCTTTACAATCTTGGAGATCAAAGTAACTTTTTCCAAGTCAATATTACATTACATGCCTGGTTAAAAACAAAGTAATCAACCCTTCAAGTTAATCACACATACATGTTTAAAATACAAGGAAATCATCATGATCCCTATGCTCATGCATATCATTCTCATGCATGCAGTTTATCTTTCAACTTTCTCTTAAGTAAAATCAAAAGTACAATATCCTCTATCACATGTACATGTACTTTCAAAGCTGAAATGAATATAACTTTTGCTGCGATAGAGTGAGTCTCATACTCAGCTTTCACCTTCATGGCGAAAATTTTTGCAACACATAAAGAAAAACATGCATACATCCAAAGTTTGTATATACAAAAGGAGTATGTCTTACTGTGTCAAGAAGTCCATCCACTTCTTACCAAGCCACTTCAATGGCGATTTTTGTTGCAGCAGCAGTTCTTCATGTGAATATTCCACATCGATAATGGAATCCATAGATCCACTTGCGCCAATGTTTTTGTCCTCAAGCTGCATGTGCTTTGGACGACTTGTTGGATGCAAGGTCCAACAATGAGAAACATGATGTCCCTTCTTTTGACAAAAATTGCAACTTTTAAGCACTTTCTGAGAAAGTTTTCTTGGCCTCTTCTGCTTCCTGTGTGCTTTCTTTTTCAACTAGCATCTTGAAGAAACATGGTTAAATCCACCACAAAATGTGCAACAAAACTCTCTCTTTTGCTGCATAAAATGTCCATCCTTTTTGTCTTCGAGAGACAATGAACTAGTAGAGGAGACAACTTTCCTTTTCAAACTATCATCACTGTGCTTGTCTTGAAAATTGTTTACATTTGCATGCTCGCCATAAGCGACATGTTTACCCTCTACTTGCTGCAATGATGGCTTAAAACAATGGCAATAATCCTTAAAACAATTTTGGCATATATTCATTTGAGAACTTGGGATAAAGGTTCTTTTTAAATTTGCATCACATGCATTCAAGGATTTGAATTCTTCACGATTAAAATGTTCATATCCAAGACCAACATTCTTGGGTTGCTCCACAACTAAAATAGGATCAACCATGCCTTGTGCATGCTTTCCCAAACCTTTTCCTTCTTGATAGCCCATCTTAAACATTAATTTGGACCCCATACCTCTTGTATGTTTTTCAAAAGAACCAACACACTTTTCAATTGAGGGAATTGAAGACAAGTTTGAATGATTTACCTCATCCTCATGCATTTTCTTGGACAAAGCTTCTTGAGCTTGAAGGAGTTATTTCTCCATGTCATGCAGTCTTTGGAGAATTTTTTCCTTCTCATCCTTCATAGCCAACAATTGTACTTGAAGCTTAACACTTTCTCTTTGATCCTCAATGAGAATCTGCACCATGTCCTTAACCTTAAGGAACTCATTCTTCATGTCATCATTGAAGAATTTTGTGAAGGAGGAACCTTCACTTGTGGAAGAAGTTGACACTATGTAAATCATCAATTAAACAAAAGAAACTTCCAAATAAGAGTTCTCAGAGCTTTCAATAAAATGACAAGCTTTAACCAAATGCCAAACAAAAAACCCTCTTTCTTCAAGCAACCATTTGCAACAAATAAAACAGTAAATCTCTTACACTTCTTTAACGGCTTTTACACAATCAAATGCTCAACAAGGGCTCCGATACCATCTGATCTGAAAATGGACTATACTTGTTTAAGGGTGCAAGGTATCCATTTCCAATAATTGCAAATGTGAGCTATACACTTCAAGTGACCTCTAAAAAGGTGAAAACTTCCTATTTCTTATATAGAGATAGACTATAGGGGCATTCACCAGACATGTCACCTCTAAAGAGAGGATGAGTTCTAGAGGCTACCTGGCCCTCTACAGGCTCTGCCTAAAGAAATAGCAAAGTAAACACTTAGAAGTCTTTGACATACACATACTTGAAGTTTGATGTCTTGCGGAATAAGACAATTAAGTTTCTGTAGCTGAATAGGTGATTATGTGTGCATGCAAGTTATGTATATTTGATGTTTAACACTTTATATCAATTTTGTTTAGGATATCATCTTTAGCAAATAAAGACACCAAAATGATAAAGCAGTTCACCCCTTCTGGGCTACATCTGCTGGACCAAGCCTCTCCAACTAGGCTTGTCCTCTTGTATTAAAAATGCTACAAAGGCTAATACAAGAATATGAGTGTCACGAAAGATAGATCTAACTGTAAATACAAAATCAGAAGATAGGAATTAGCTAAAAATGCTCTTTCCCAAGCATTAAAACAGTGAAATTTACCTGACACAGTACTTTCCCCAATTGGCCCTAGTGGCCCTTTAAACTTGCATGGAGAATTTCGACATGAGGATGACCTCAATAGGTTTTGAAACCTCTGCCATTAGACTCAGAAGGTCGAAAATAGCAGACATAGGCTTTTGAATCACCAAAAATGGATGAACACAGCCCCCAAACAGCTCAAGCACTGAACTGGCCCTGGTGGCCCTGAAAGCTTCCCTGAAGCTAAACAGTGAGAAGAATGCCTCAACAGGAAAAACAAGATGTAGAAATGGATTCAGAATACTAAAAACCTTCAGAAATGACCTTTGTTCCACGTTCACTGGCTGTACAATTCCCAATGTAGCTCCCAAATTGATTTGGCCCTAGTGGCTCCTAGAACTTCCACAAAGCTAAAACACCTACAAATGACCTCAGATGGCTGTGAAACCTATGCCAATGGCTTCACAAGGTCAAAGAGACCCAAAATCAAAAACAAATTCGTCCAAAACGGACTTTCCTAGTCAAAGTTATGGCCATTTACTACCAACTGCCAGTTTCCCTTGAAAAACTCCAGCTAACTTTAGTTACGGCCAAATAAGCCCGCCACATTTGGCGCCACGGCCAACAGCTCCACTAATTATGGCATAACCGCCGCTAACTGACTGTCGTCCCTGGGTAGTGGTCATATGGTATGGTCCTGTGAACGGGGGCTGGCCCGCATTGGTTTCCGCCCAAACCATTTTAAACTTTATAAAAAGTTCGCGCCGCCCATATAACAGGTCTCATGCCTTTGGCACAGTGGTAAAACATTGCGTTTTCTTCTAGCAGGTCGTGGGTTCAAACCACGATTGAACCAAAATTTTTAAACGTATGCCCAAAACCTTGTTGATGTCATCATGATGTCACTTGAACCATGTGGTGGCCTCTTGGCTTGCCATGTGGCAACTTGTGATTGGCTGTCTGAAAAGGAATATTCCCTAGAATATTCCAAAGAATATTCTATAGAATATTCCAAAGAATATTCTACGGAATATTCTTTTTTTAATATTTTTTTTTGAAAAATTTTCAAAAATTAAGGGTTATTGGG
The DNA here is from genome assembly GCA_000404065.3 of Pinus taeda. NCBI lineage: Eukaryota > Viridiplantae > Streptophyta > Pinopsida > Pinales > Pinaceae > Pinus > Pinus taeda. The sequence goes on from APFE031231506.1 coordinate 27,988, forward strand.
CGATTTTGTTTTTGGCATAACTTTCTCATACGGCGACCATTGTTCAAACCGTTTATGGCACCGAAATCAGGAGGACGAGCTCTATCCGGTGATTCGGGTTCAAGCTAGTTCTAAGCACTTCCATTTTTGACCATTTTAGGACACTTGGTCCTGAGCTCCTGATCAATTTACCTGCAATTCTGTTCTCAATGTCTTGATTTCGAACTCAATATTGAATAAGGGATTTTTAACATACACAAGTTTGTATGGTGAAAATCTCATAGCATTCGTCCATGTTTTTCTATATTCCCACAACACTTCTGGAAGTTTATCAGCCCAATTCCTTTGGTGACTAGCCACAGTCTTGGTAAGAATCCCCTCAATGACCTTGTTGGTGCTTTCCACTTGGCCATTTTCTTGTGGGTGATAAGGTGCATGATTCTATGATGGATTTTATACTTTTCAACCAACTTTTGGATCATGTGAGATGTAAATTGGGGCCCTCCATCTATCACTATCTCCCTGGGTATCCCAAAACAGACAAGGATATCTTCAAACATGAAGTCTAAAATAGCCTACTCCGTGGCTCTAGTTAGTGATTTTGCCTCAACCCATTTCATGACATAGTCGGTGCAGACCAAGATGTAGGATCTTTGTCTAAATAAAGGATTAATTGGTGCCACAAAATCCAAGGTCCATTTATCAAATGGCTCTCAGACTATTCGAGGCTATGACGTCATCTCATATAATTTCAGTTGTTGTCCCATCCTTTGGAAACTATCACATCCTTTTATGAACTTCTTGGCATCCTGAAATATTGTTGACCAATAATATCCTGTTAAAAGGACTTTGTATCATGTCCACTTGTCTACGAAGTGCCCTGCACAAGGTTCCTCATGACAAGCCTTAAGGATGTCAAAGATCTCATCTTCCCTATCCAGTATGATAGAAATTCCCATCTATCTAGGTATAAGTAGCACTCTGTTGTATGATTTTTCTCTTTTCCTTGGAGGGCAAGTATTGTGGAAACTTTCCTATAGCAAGATAATTGGCTATATCTACATAACATGGTGAGTAAGTAAAAATAGAAAAGATACTCATCAGGGAAAGAATCCTCAGTATGAATGCAATTTTCATCAATAGTTAACCTAGAAAGAAAATCAACTACTACATTACCTTTTCCAGGTTTATCTACAATTGTGATATCAAATTCTTGTAACAACAATAACCAACGTTTAACTCTACCATTGGTAATTAGCTTATTCATTAAAAAATGACTGACAAAGTGGTTAGTGTGTACAAATACTTGATGCCCAGTAATATCATGTTGAAACTTATTGATGGCATACACTACTGCTAAGAATTCCTTCTCGGTCACTATGTAATTGAGCTTAGCTGTATTCAAATTCTTGCTTATGTAATAATATGTTGGGTGTGGAGCCTGATCATCTTCTTTATTTAGAGGTATCATGGCATTAGACCTAGTTTGAAATGTGGCAGCAACGCCACCCGTAATATTCGCACTGCAAGGGGTGTCCAAGGGGGGGCAACAACTATCTTTAGGAGGCCCCCCCTAGCAGGGGATCGTGGTCATCGCCCTCAAAGCTAAAAATAGATATAAAATTGCCTTGTAAAATGTTGTAATTTCGTAGTCAATCTAGGTCGTTCATTAGGTAGAGATCTGACAGTAGAAGCTATGTTTAATTTAGGGTTTTTGTCCCTACAAGACAACCCCTCATTCTATATGAGGGAATTTTATTGTGTCTATGTATATCTGTATTCTGAGTGAGAAAGAGAGAGGAGATTGTGTGAGAGAGAAGAGGGAATTACAATGCATCTGTTGTAGGTTGTATCTCTTCAGTTTGTTAGATAATATAAAAGGAAGGATTGGTTGTTTCTCCATGGAAATAGCCCAAATTGGGTGAACCACGTATAACTTTGTCTCTCTTGTTTTATGTGTTTATATTTCTACAATATATTTTATGTGTTCCATTGCTCTGTAATATATAATTTTCTAACAAAATAGCGTAAGGTTACTTATCCTCTAACTACCCAAAAACATCACCTACAACAATATCTGATGCATATGTAACTATGCGAAATGGTAGTTCCCAATTAGGTCCATGTAAAACTGGAGTTACTGATGCACAACCTTTAAGCTTCAAAAGGGCCTACTCACACTTTCCTATCCATAGAAATTCCACATCATTCATAAGTAAGGAGAACAATGGCTACATAGTTTTTGAAAAATTCTCTATAAACCTTCTGTAATACCCTACATGTCCCAAGAAACTACGTACCTCTTTTTGTGTCTTGGGAGTTGGAATTTTCAGAATGACCTCTATTTTAGCAGGGTCTACCTTGATCCTGTCATCAAAAATGTAGTGTCCTAGCACGATCCCTCCAGTCATCATAATGTGAAATTTTTTGGTGCTCAAAGCAACATTAATTTGTATACAACATTCGAACACTTTTTCTAAATTAGCTAATGTTGTTTCAAAAGCATCACCATAAGGTGTCAAATCGTCCATGAATATTTCAAGGCAATCATTCAACAAATCAAAAAAAATTCCTAGTACTTTTTATGAGGAAGTTCCCCAAGGGAAAGTAAAGGTTGTTTTATCTTGATCCTCTGAGGCAATCTCTATCTAGTTGTAGCCACTAAACCCATCTAAAAATGAAAAAAAAAAATCCCAAGAAGGGTGTCAAAGACCTTATCTATAAATGGTAAAGTAAAATGGTCCTTTTGAGTGGCTTTATAAGTTCTTTGTAATCCACAAAGACTCTCCACTTGTCGTTCTTCTTAGGGACAATGAAAAGTGGAGACACCCACTAACTGTAAGATATCGGATAAATAAAGTTAGAATTCAAGAGCTTTTGTAATTCTTCCTTCACTACCTCCTTCAGTGCAGGGTTCATGCAGCGCTGTGGTTGTCTAATTGGTATGCAACCATACTTCAAATAAATGTGGTGAGTGCCTGGTTTGGGATGAATCCCTTTCATATCCGTGTAGTCTCATGAAAATGAATTTTTGTAATTTTGTAACAGCTATAATAGTAGTTTGTTTTGTTCAGCAGTCAAGTTGGGATTAAGGTTCAAATAATTTCCTGGTTCTATTTCGACTAGACTGTTATTAGTATGTGGACTGGTTCTCATTTGTTCAAAGTTTATATGTTCTACCTCCTCTTCCTCCCTTGAATTCTCAATAGAAACGACAAAAAGCGAGTTACTAATAAAACCATTAATGATATCATCTTCTGTCTCATCCTTGAAATACTAGGCTTTTCCCAGAGTGAGGAGAGGTAGTCAAAGATCTAATTTGGGTTCAAATCCATCCCACCAGGGATTGTTCAAATCCATATTTTGTTTTGCGGGGTAAAGGTTAAGGTTTTTTGTAGCCTGGCCATCTAAAATCATCATAGGTCTAGATCTGCATCCCATAAATGCATCTGCAATGGCCAGTTGGGGTCTCCCTAGAATCAAATGATATCCCCCTAGGTTGGATTTGGTTCGTAAGATAAGAAAGTCAGCCAGATACCTTCAGGAAGCTATTGTGATAACTATGTCTTATAATACCCCCTCAGGTTTAACATGGGATCTATCTGGTAATTCAAGTAAAATTGGCGTATGTCTAAGTCCATGTATTGCCAGGGTTGTAAAGAGGTCCTTTGTCATCACATTAATGGCCACATTGAGATCAATCAATGTATTAGTTATGGGCTGGCCATCAATATAGAAAATAATCATAAGGTTTCTTGGGTCATTATACTTTGTTAAAAGAGGCTGAGGAGTCATTAATCGAATAGTTTCCCCATCACGTGTATGGTAGGAGGGTCCTTAGGCTTCCTTCTAGGTTTCTTAATGCATAGATCTCGTACTACTTTTGCATAAATAGGTACTTATTTAAGAGCTTGCAGTAGAGGAATTTGTATGTGCAGGTTTTTCAATTCCCCAACGAAATCATATTCGGGTTGTGAGGTCATTCCAGTCTTACTTAATATTTGAGGATATAGAGGATCCCGAGTCATAACATTCGAATCAGCTACTATAGATGTATCATCCTTACTTGAGTTGGTTGTTACAAGAGTAACAATTCCTCCTGGTTTGGCTATTAAAGGCATAAAAATCCACTTTGTGTCAGCTATTACAAGTGTAACATCTGCCTCATGATCTACTGTACCTTACCTAGAAGGTTCACATTCCTCCTTAGTGACGATAGGGGAGTGGTTTGGTTTAATCACCTTACCTGACCATAATTGAATTTCATTAAGTCCAACGAGAGTGATAAATTAAGTCTTGAAGGTAGTCAGAGCATCTATGCTCTGGGTTGCTTTATTGTTCAGGTTAGGTTTAGGTTGCATAGGTAATTGGGGTCACATACGTGGTGTAGGAACAGGAGTTCGAAAAGCGGGAAATTGGAGCTGCTACGACATTGGTAATATAGATGGAAATTTGGGAATTCCTCCTCTAGTTCTGATTACAGGGATATGGTTGAGATGGAGGATATTAAATAGATGGAGAGGGGGACCACTGGTTCCAGGGTGAACGAAGTAATGTTGGAGAAGGAGCAGATTATTTCCGTGGATATTCATGAGCATTATATGCATTATTCAATGAATTAAAATAAGAAAAATCTTGTGACATACCTAGAGGTTGAGTCTGCCATGGTCTCTTGGGTGCGATGAAATAATAAAACTAAACTTCTTCACCCGATTCTCCAAGTACTTATTTCAGTCTGGGAAGCTCTGGATATTGACTTGTAGAATGTTCGAGCTCATAAAAATTGCACAAGTTGACGTTGTTCATTTCACAATCCCTCAAGGGATGTTTCTTTTGGCAATTCGAATAGAACATAGCCATAGGTGTATCAGCTTCTCCTTGTGTCTTCTTGATCTGTGTTGTTGTTATTTGGGTAGATAGAGTACTGAGGATTTTGGTTTTGAAATTTTCAAATAAATTCCTGATCTCTTCTCTGGTTACTCCTCCACTTACAGATTTCTGTATTTGGGCAGAGGCATCTCAGATTATGCTTCTTCCCTTTGATGATCCCCTAGAGCATCTTAGACAGAGCTCTATGATTTCAGTGAATGGTTCCTAAGATATGTCCCATTTTCCTAATATATTTAGGGTATCAAGGCAGTCATCCCTCATTCCTCTTATGAATATGGACTTCAAGATATCATGATCTAAATCATTGTGTTTAGACCTCTGTAAATTGTAATGAAACCACTCCACATAGTCCTCCAAGCTCTCATCCTCCTTTCATGTCATTCCGGATACTTCCTCTCTTAAGTCCCTTGTTCTGCAATAGTCTTGATATTTTTATAAAAATGTTTCCTTCATGTCGCTCCATGTTCGAATAGAAGTAGAGCCTAACCACATGAACCATCTTAGGGCTTCTCCTTTTAGATTAGCAGGAAATAATTTTAATTTCTAAGCATCTGAAATATAGCCATAACTCCTACACAAGACATGAAATTCAAATAAGGTGTCACGGTCTTCTACAGTCATTGCTTGAAAATATGGTAAAGATGATAAATTAATATTTTTCATGGGAGCCTCGCCCCTGATATCCCCAATTGGGAACTCAAAGGTGGTGAGACTAGCATCTGTTTTAGTGTTTTTGTTATTTTTTCCCCCATTTTTAACCCTTCTGATTGTTGTTGTAATAGAAGTTCTTCAAACTTTTCTTGTGATTGTCTTGTAGGTGAAATTGGTAGCTCAAGATGCTTTAGGACTAGCTCACTCTAGTACCTAAATCTAGATATTGATAAACCAATAAGTTCTCTTCTGTTTCAAGTTTTTGATGTTCCCCTTCTGCTTCCCCTTGTCCCTCAGTCCTAAGGTTCTGGTTACTAGCTTCCCCCTACTGCTCCTAAATTGGATTCTTGGTCCATGGAGTGTTTTCGATAGCTTTAGAATGGTACAGTCCCGAAACAGAGGAATCGGAGGATTTTGTCCTTGTTATGGGAGTAACAACGATTTGTGGCCCTATTTTCCTTGCATCGTTTTGAGAACTTGACTCTTCTTTTTCTGCCCTTGAGAAAAGTTCATGGATAAATGCTTTCCTTCCCAAATCTACACCCTTTCTTTATTTTTTACGACCCATTTTTCCTATGACGAATTAGAGTGGGGGGTGTTTTTGGTATTTCTATAATTCCTACAGTTTCACACATCAACCCTATGTGTATTCATTCACACTCTAAGTGTCTCAGCCTTCGACAGTGGTGAGCCCGCCTAGGTATGTTAGAGCGATGCACAGGTTCTTACCTCTCATCTTATCACCCAAAAACTAAAGACATGAAGAAAAGTTTTAAGAAAAAACTAAAATGCCACACCCTAAGTGCCCTAGTGATGACAAGGGTGAACCCACCCAAGTATATTATAATGATGCGTAGGTTCTTACCTCTCGTCTTACCACCAAGTGACTATGGACTAGGAACATTCTATCATCAAACATACAACTTGGTTGACTGTATCATCAACTTCCATCCCTGGAAACGACGCCAAATGTAGTGTTGTTTTAATCAATCATAATTCACCAGTACTACAACCATTTAATTTTAAACCCATGGTAGGTTTGTTATTTCAATGGAGTTTGCACTATTTGTACTAATACACTACAACCAAAAGTGAAAATAGAAAGCAGTAAAGAATGTCGATGAATCAATTGCAGAAACTAAATCATTCATGCAGAAATTAAAACACCCTACAGAAATGAAATCACACTTCACAATTACCAGATAAAAGGTGCACCACACACTGTACTGATAACTACACCAGCTAGTCAACTACCATACTGCCAATCAAATCTGTGTAACAACATAACATAATTCTGGAACTGAAGCAGATATATTCTAAAAATTATACAATGACAATAGAAAACCATACAAATAATAAAAGAGAGAAACAATAATATATAGCTACTCACCGTTGCAGTCCCTACTAAAGAGGAGGGCCCTTCCTCCCTGGCAGTGATGTAGGAATGAATGCGATATTAGTTAAGAAATCAACTTGGAAACAACAACAATAGCACCATAGTGTCTTTGATATTAAAAATAATTAAAACTCACAAGATCAAAATAACAGTACTCTTTATGTTGTCCCCATTACTTGAGGGATTAAGTTTCTCTTTTAGTTATTACATACCCAAAATCAAGAATGGATGAGTCATGAGAATCTTACGATTCTCAACCCACACAGAGAGTTACCTTCATGCGGACTCCCACCATCACCCAGCGCAAAAGCTTGGCGTCCTGAACACTCTTGCCATTAGAGCCCTTTGAATTTCTGACTCAGAGCATATAAACGAAGAGAAAAGGCATTTAGTTTCAACTTTCAGAAATATAAGCTACAAGGATCATGATATTAAAAAAGCCATAAAGAAAGCCGAAAGGAGGTTGTCATCTCCCATACCTAAAGAGCAGGATCAACCTCAAGGTGGTAAGGTTTTTCTACCTTATATCCAAGGAGTCACTGATAAAATGGCAAAAATCCTAAGAAAGAAAAACATTACAACTCAATTCTCAGCTCCCGGTACCATCAGACAAAGTTTAAAATCTGTTAAGGATGATATTGACAAGCAACAGCTTAAAGGAGTCTATAAAATAGACTGTTCGTGTGGGAAAAGCTACATAGGTGAAACTGGTCGCTCCCTCCAGACAAGACTTAAAGAACATGGCGCTGACATCAGGAATGGAAGATCTCGTACCTCAGCGTTGGCAGAGCACTCCTCGAAGACTAAACACCACATCTGCTTAGAAAATGCATCAATTATCACAAGAGAGGAGCAGTATCAGAAGCGGAAAATCAGAGAAGCCCTCGAAATCCTGAAGCATCCTTGCAATCTGAACAGAGATAGCGGTTTGGAGATTAGCGGAAGCTGGCTTCCCCTGATGAGTGAGATCAAGAAATGTCAACCCAACCCCAGGTAAGTGGTCGAGCAGGTCAGTTTTTCCTCCCTTTCCCTTTTTCAATCTCAAGTTTTATTATAATTTAGACCCTAATGTATGTTTTATTATAGTTTAAGTTTAATGTAGAATCTAATATATAATTTAGGTTATATTATAAATAAATATTAATTATATGATTCTGATTTAGATTTTAGAGCAGAGATTAGGTTGAATAGTTATTTTTACTATTTTATTCATAAAGTTTTATAGATTTTAATATTATTATAGATTTTAGGTTTTAAAATTAAGTTATTTTAGATTAAGTTTTATAAAAATTTAGCATTAAGTTATATAAATATTAATTTTATATAGAGGAATAGTGGTATAATAATTATACTATATATAATACTATATAATATTAATTTTTATAGATATTAATATATTAATACTATTTCTAATACCTAATAATATTATTTATATCTAGTTTTATATAATTAATATTAAAATATATATTATATTTTAATACTAGTATATATATTAATTTTATAAATATTAATAATAAATCTATATTAATTCTTTATTAATACTATTACATATAAACATTTTATATATATTAATATTAGTATATATTATATATTAATACTATTATAATTATTTTTAAATATTATTATTAATATATATTATATATTGATTTATTATATATCCAAGTTTTATAGATATTAATATACTATTAATTCTATTATTTATATTAAGTTTTATAGATATTAGTATTAAGACTGATTCTAGGTTTTATATTATTAGTTATATAGAGATTAGGTTTTATAAAAATTAAGTTATAGTTATTAGGTTATATAATATTAATGATATATAAATATTAGGTTTATGATATTAATATTAATATATATTTTAGGTTTTTAGATATTAATTTTAATATATTTGTTAGTCTATGTTTTATGGGTTTTAATTAAATAATATTAATTTATAAAAATAAAAATTAATGTTAATTTTAAGTTTAATTTTAAATCTTATTAATTTTTCAAGCCGACCTGCGCTGTCTCTTCAATATTCTTCCCCTCATGAGTATTTATCTCCTCCTTCCTGCTCTTCTTTTATCATCTTTCTCTTAACCCTGATGATGGATCCCATTTGGGATTCGAAACGTTGGTATAAAAATTCTCTTATTGTGGATTCTCCGATCAAAAATTCGAAAATACAAATCGTTATAACTAGTTCCTAAATATAAATGATATTCAAATACATCATTTAAGTTCATAACCACTTGGATCTGTCACTTTTTAAATAAACAATTCATAACTTCCAATAGTTGTTGCATGGAATAGTACTCATGGCTTTGCCAACTATAGTGTAATAGGATCCTGTGGTCAATATAACAATTTGGGATGTAACAACAATCACTGGATAACAACAACCTTGTAAACAACACCCGAGTTTGTAATGGTGGCAACCTGTAACAACAATGCGGTGTAACGACAATGCCTATAACACCATTGTGGTGTAACATCAAGATCTCTAACAACACATAGAGTGTAACAACAATTTGTTCCATCTTTCTTTTAGAACGATCAACGCAGATATTCATTCCATAACCTCATTCTCACGAGAAACACTTGAAGAAGAGAATAGGATCCAAAATAATTCTCCAATGCTTACCCTAGTTAGCCATAAAAAAGGAATATTGCATCGTTATATCTAGAAAAAATGGAAAAATAACATGATATCGAAATATGTTTTCTACAATAAGGAAAAAGGCGGTTAACATGTAAATTTATATTGGTATGGAGTGGAAAAGGATCAAAACTAGGGAAAGAAAGTATAGGAAATAGGTACAAAAACTACACTGAACAACTATAGAGTCCCAACTCTAAAAAATATTTCTTGTTGTACACTTTTTCTTCTGATACTTCTCTTGCTACCATTCTCACACAAAAGTATGATCAAGACAATGAATGGCCTATATCTTTCATGAGTGTCTACTTGCAAGGACCTAAACTAAACTATCTCCCTATTGATAAAAAATATTATGCATCATACAAGGCAATGAAACACTTTAGGCCTTATCTTCTGAAAATTCATGTTATCACCTTCATGCCTCACACAACGTTTAGATGGCTATTTTTTCAACAAGATTTGGGTGAAATAATGGTGAATTGGATGAAAATGGTGTAAGAGTACAATCTTGAGTTAAATCTAGTTCACCTAATAAAAGGCCATGGTATATGGCAACTAGCAGTAGAATCAGTAAGTTCACCGAAAGATGATTGTTCTAGATGGGAGCAGGAAATTGAAATGTATAACATTGAACAAACTAACCCTATTTACAGATCCATTTCTGGGTACGCAGATGTGTGTCAATATATTCAACAAGATACCCTATGCTCACATTTATTGGCAAGACATACGAGGGATACTAGACATAAAGATCTATCATATTGGTTGGTACACATAGTGCTTTCCAAGAAGCACCATAATGGGGTACTACTTAGATGTCTAGAAGCACTTGATTCAGAAAGGGTATTATATGACCTCCATGATGGACCAGCTAGTGGGAATTTCACAGGTGACACTACTGCAGATAATATTATGCGGGTTGATTTCTATTGGACCATACTTTTCAATGATGCTCATGATTATGCTTGCGAATGTCTAGTTTGTTAGAAATGCATAGGATGAGATAAGAAGCCAGCTGCCCCATTGCATGATATTTTTTTATAATAACTTTTTTGACAATGGGGATTGCATGTCATCGGTGAAAATGTTCATCACTCATTGAAGCAACACAACTACATCCTCACTACTACAAATTACTTCACACAATGGAGATAAGCGATTCCTCACAAACAAGTGAATGATCAGGAAGTCATCATTTTCTTCAGAAATAATATCATTACCAAGTTTGATGTTACAACATCACTTATTTTCAATAATGCAATTTATTTCTCATTGCTTGAAATATATGGTTTTGAATTATAAATGGAATTGTATTGAAACATTCATCTAGCTATTTTCTACAGGGTAATGATCTTGCTGAGTCAACATATAAAAAAACTCATTTGCAATATCAAATATTAATTTTTACTCTTAACAAAGTAACTGGCACAATGCTTTGGTGAATTCTCTATGGGCTAACTATGTTATGCCTAAAACTTCTCTAAAAACCTCTCCTGACTTTCTAGTGTATGTAAAATAAGCCATCCTACCTCTGAACATTTACCTTCTTGCCCTTCAACTTTCACAACAGACTCAATGTAAGACTTGTCTTTTATTTCAAAGTAGAATAGACACTCTCCAGAAGCTACAGGAAGAAATGATTAAAGAAAAATAAATATTAGTTCTTCATTGAAATCGTATCAAGAGATGGTTTGAAAACAAGTCTGCGGAAAAGAATGAATTCAGTGTGGGAGACCTGGTATTCAAGTGACATAAATCCCATGAAGAGAAGGGGAAACACACTAAGTTAAAATCTATGTGGATCAGATCCTATCTTGTTCATGAGAAGCTTGGCCACCACACTTATCATCTCAAATATTTGGATGGGAAGATGGATTCGCTAAATATCAATGGAAAAGATCTTAAACCATATTTTCAATAGCAGTATAGGGTTGTGCCCTACCCTATGTATATATTCTTTCATATTTCAAGCTTCAATCCATCACTCCTAATCTCTAGAACTATGCACTGGGTAATCCCTAAGTCTGCCTCTCAGCCCAAAACATAGTTCTAGGTCAGCTAGTGATTTCATGAAACATGTAAAACTAGAAATTTTTGGCACTGAGCTCGTCTTGTCATTATTGTTTTCCAGTTGCAGGTACTATATTTTCATATGAAAGGATGATGATTTAAAATAAGGAGAGGAAAACTATACTAGAAGACACTTATGAAGCTACAAGGACAAGTTGATCATTGAATGAAAATATCAAGGGACACTAGATAGTGATAGCAGCTGAAGATAAAGATCATAGTGAAGACTCCATACCTTCAAGCCTCATGGAGGAGGAAGAGGAATAGATTTTGACATATTTAAATAATACACAAATATAACAACATAAAGAGTGGCTTGAAATTTCCGCATTATCATTGAGTCCATGTCATCAATGTCATGTCATGTCTTGTGAAGGCGTCATGTCAAGGTGTCATATGAGTCAACATTTGCCACACTATTTGTGGATGTAATTATCTAATTTTTGAATAATATTATAAATGTAATGTAAAGCAGAAGTCCAAGATCCACCTATAGAATGTGAAAGGTCATGTGGAAGTCAAACAGTGATGAGGGAAATCCAAGAGTCATAAGGGAGGTGAAGAGTCACCCCAATTTTTATATATACACCCTCATAGATAAAGAAAATTAATTTTCACCTTGGCTCCTCCCACTAGGAATTAGAGAGGAATATAGTTCTTTTGGAGGAGCAAATGGTTGCTCTAATGCTCCACTATTGGAGCCAATGGTGTTCATTGTACCGATGTATCTTGGAAATTTTGCTTAATACTTGAAGCTCATTGAGCTGGAACACTTTCATGAATATTTCGTAAATGTTGTAAGAATATTCTTTGAATGTTCGCAATATATCTTCGTTTCATCTCTAGTAGAGAAATTGAACTATTTTGGTGCCTTTGGTGCTTATCTTGTTAAAGGTGTGTTGTACTTGTTTTAATGATCGTTATTTCTATGTGAACTATTTCTCTAGTTGATTATCGATTATTTCATATAAGTGCCCATGTGTCTTTATTATATTAGTACTATTACTCTTCACTTAAATGCTCACTTTTATTCCCCCTTCGGTGAAAGAACCTTGATACATTCTACAACTAAACATTCCACAAGGCATACTCACTTATTCATTAAAAAGTTCATGTACATTATTCTCTTGTGCTGACCATCGTAGATGAGGAAAAGCTCTAAGAAAAATGACATCTGGGCCTTACTTGAAAATGGCTCCTACACCAAATGGTGCAAAGTCTAATTGGGAATTTTCATGGGGAGACCCCCTTTCATGTTGGTGGGATGCAATACCATCAATGGAAGCATGAATAGTAGAATTGCAGGTTCAGATAATGAAGAGGGAGATGCTTGCCACTATGGGAAGGCCTTATCTAGTAAGACTTCTATTGAATACCAACTCATTACAAGCCCATAGGTGGATCTTGCAAAATATAGATGAAGTTCAACCATGGATAGAGTAAGTAATAAACACGACCTTATAAAACCATTGTTTAAAATATGTTTTAATATCTTGAAAAAGAAGTTTATTGACATTATTTGAAATAAGGATGCACTTGAGTGTAATTGTCAATGGTAACATCCAACCCAAAAGGATGAAGCCTTGTTACAAAAGCTCCAGATTGGACAAATTATTGCATGGTTTAGGAAGCAGGCAATGATATGATTTTTAAAGATTATATTATAATTATTTTAAATTCATTAAATAAATTTATTATGATTTATGAAACTAATATTTGCTTTATATATTTTGAAATTTCATGGTTTTCTAATGAAATGAAATTTCATAATTTATAGTTGGAATTAAAAGAAAATATCTCTAATAACCTTAAAAGGTTAGCGCATGGCCCATGGAAATAAGAAACTAAGTATGACGACCTCCAAATCAATGGGTGTAGATTTCATATTAAAATATTAGAGAATATTAGGGTCACCAAAAATAGTGGTTTGTGCATAGATGTAGAAGAGCTAATGAGTTAAAATGAAAAAGGAAAAGAATCCTATAATGTCAAACAAAAACATATTATGGAGTGATCAAATAAATAAGTGTTGGACTACGATTTTGTGAATACCTTGTTCAAATGTGATTGGATATATGTACACAAGAGGAATGGAACGAAAGATGATGAAATGTATTTCACAATGGTAACTCTTAAGATATTCTTAAGTAAAGATAAAGTGTAAGTTGATCCATTTATTCTATCATCACAAGCGAAATAAGTAATGTAGGTACAAGATCCCATAGAGAATGATTTGTATGTATTTCTCACATGCCCTCCAAAGTGATTAAGAAATAGTAACACATATGAATTGGAATATGTAGATCTATCAAGTGTTATAGACTTTGAAGGGAAAAAAAATGAAAATATGATGATGTTATAGGTGATGGTGACATGGATTATGTCTGACAAGATTGTGAAGGCACATGGTTGGATGTTGATAGATAAGTACTATTCATAATTTATTTATCCATTGTTATATGCAATGAAATTGAAAATTACATTTTCATAGTCTTAGTTGTTTTGAATGTGAACATATCAATTATTTTACTATATTTTTACTTGAATTTCATTGTAAAATTTTATGGAAATGCACATATTGATTTTTTTTTGGAAACCTTTTGAATACTTTCAAATTCCACCTCCATTACCTTCAAATTTTAATGTATACGAGGATGATCATTGTTTTAGTTTACTTTTCTTTTTTCCATTATGGTAATTATGGTATATGAAATGTTTTTGTTTTATGCTTTTTATAAGGCTATTTAAGATGTAAATTATTTTTTCAAGGAACTATCACTATTTTGACTTTTATCATTTTGTGAGAGAGAGTGGCAATATTTGTATAGATTGGAAATGATATTTGTGTGTGTTTATAGTTGTTTGTTCTTAGGTTTGTTGAAATGATGAGGTTTTAAACCCCCCTCCTAAGTTTCTATGAGGGGGGATCTTAACATCCCCAAAATATTGTACGAGGGGGCCTCTTAATGCCCCAAAAAGTTAGTATGAGGGGGTTCTAAACCCCCTTTGTAAGTTGGTATGAGGGGAGTTCTAAATCCCCCTTGTACATTTCTAAATGAGGTTTCTAAAACTTCCTTGTAAGTTGTTACAAAGGGGTCTCTTTCATGAGCCCTAGTATTGCAATAAGGGTGTTGCAACTCCCAAGGCTGCCAACTTTAATTATCAACCTTGAGCTTGTACAAAATTAAGAGGTGGAAGTGATATATGCACAGTAGGCTAAGCTCTACTCAAGTTACTCTGAAGTAGTCAACCATTCCAAGGTATACGAAGACCACAGTATCAACTGAATCTAGGTTTGCAAGAAAATATATTGCATCAAAGGAAAGTTATAATCTACTAGCAAAAATGGAAATGTTAATTTACTTCACAAAAAATGTAAATACTAACCTACTTGCTCAAATATAAATGCTAAACCTACTTGTAGAAATATAAAGGCTACACTAATTGAAGCAATGTAAAGGATACACTACTTGCGGAAACATAAGGTCTACACTACTTGTAGAATATAGACATATAATCTATTTTCAGATTGTAAATGTTGCATCAAGAGGAAGCCTAGTCTATGTGCATAAATGAAAATTCTTGAAAAAAAAAATCGTAGCTTTAAGAAGCATGAAATAGAGAAAGTAGTTCTAATCTACCTTGAATAAAGAAAATATTATGAAATCAACCTTCAATCACTACATTCAAGAGAGATTATATTAACAAAGTTCAGTGGGTGCTTCATAAAGTAGTCATGAAAATCATCATTGCCTCATTCAATTGATGAACCTGTATTCTATCCCTAATTGTTGAAATGTGTTGTAGTGGTAGATAGGAGATTTTGAAGTTCTTTGGTCTTCCTAAATCATGGTTTCAGAGCCTAAGTGATATTATTCAAGGTTATGAGGAAAAAATCAAGTTTGAAGGACAATTCTAGTCAAGTTTGGAGGGATTTTACGTGATGCTACAAGATGCTACATGATTGAATTCGTGAGCATTTTTAGGGTGAGAAAGGTGATATAAAGGTAGTATAAGGTAATGGAGGGTATATGAAGGTTGTATGAAGCCCTTTCCAATATTAGTACCATTCAGGGGGCCATCTTATGCGAAGACCAATGCACACAGTTTCCCTCAACAAACCAGAGATGTACTCACAGTGAAAAACATTTTGGAGCGGGTTTTGGGGTATAAAGGAAGGAAATGTTGGTAGGATACAAAGTATAAATGAAAATTATAACCTTGAAAATAAACAATAATACCTACACAACATATAAATTTACTCAATCTTGCTAATCATCTAGAGCATGCTACCAATGCAAATCGCAAAAAAGTTGAATTAAAAAATAAGGGAAGATTTGGATTTTATTTGAATATTACACTGAAAGACAACCTATGTTGAATTTTTCACAAGATCTTCATCCATAATGGAAATTTTCTCAACCAATCACTAATTTTCATAAAACAAAGGTGCAAGAAGAAGAGCAATCTATAATCTAACAACTGCAAAAGAGAGTAACTATATATTTTTGGCTTTCCAACACAACATCCTCAACCACACTTCCCATAAGAGAAGTGGTAACTAAACCATCTGGGTTGGGCCCTAACCCAAGGGGACACAACCCTCTAAGAAATTATTAGATTGATGACAACAGAAGGTTTCTCATTAACATAAAGTAGTTCTCAAGTACATGAGAAAAAAAAATGAAGATGACAAGTTCAAGCTCCTAGCTCTTAGTAGTCTCTATCTTCTCCAAACATTTGAATCCTTTTGAGCTCTTGGGCTTCCTTATTTATACAAAGAGGGGAAACCTAGTTGGAAAGAGGGTTTCTTCCCTCCAAAATCCCTAGAGAGGTGGATCTATCTCCCTGAGATCCTCGCAATCCTTGAGTGCATAAATTGTTAGTGGATCTGTGAACTGTGGATGAGTAAATGTAGGGAGTAGGTTGAGTTATATGTGATTAAATATAGGGAACAAGCCTCCTACATTTCCTCCAACTACCTCCAATATATCCTTTCATAGTAAATTCACTTAAAATGAACTATTTTCATGCACAATGATCATATTAGGGCACCCAGTATGAGAAAACATTCTTTAGTCTTCCTAATAAACACATCATAGTAAAAAATATGTTATTAAATGTGATGAAATAGGTAAATATAGGATGAAGGATGGCTATATGGGCCTTATGATATACCTAATAACAAGTCCCATCATCACCCCCTACTGAAGGTGTTTCTCACCCTCTAATAAACTAATCTATTTAGTTTCATCTCATGCATAGCCCTGGTGGCTACCCTAACATCCAAAGGTATCTCTAAAGGAGTTCCCTCTTGATGATGGAACCCTAAATTTATTTCTATTTCAACCCAATCTTGTCTCTCTTCAATATGATCATTTATTTCCTATAGCTCTAACCAAAAAGGAGGGTTGAACTTGAGCCCAATCGGATTGGCCTTAAATCTCTAGGCTATCCTCTTATCTAAGGGTGCCTTCTCCAAGGCATTCCCTGATTTGCAAGTTATGGGGCAATGAATGTCATCTCCTTTGATAGGCTTGCAATTCCTTAGCCATTAACAACCTAAACATGTCCTCAAAGTGTTGAATGGCTTGCTCCTGTCTCTCTATGTAAAGTGCTTCTTGTTGTAACATATTTTGGCACACTAAATGATTTTATAAATGCATAGGCTACTAGTCTAAATGCACCACAAACAAACATCAAATGAGTTTTCTTGGTAGAGGAGTAAAGGATTTTATCTTAGGTTTATATGTCAATTAGTTGATATTAATCCTATTTCTAAGTTTCAAATCCTTATATCACACCTCCACTCACATTACTCTCCACCTTCATATCCCTAAGTATTAACACCCATCTTATGTCACACATTCCCCAACATTGCATTAAATAATTTCCGCTAGACCCACCGGCTATCCCGTCACTTCAATAAAATCCATCCACTTTCCTTCCATCCCTTGCATCTCCCTCTGATCTGACGGCCCATATTCCTCCTCGGTCCTCCCTTGCCGTTCGAAAGTTATCAGTGGCAGGGGGGTGGGGGGGTCCGATGTCGATAACTTTGGAAACTGCCCTCCAAAACTACTTCTCCCCCATCCTAGTTGTTACACAAAAATATCGTCACCTTGATTATTTGCAGTCGGTGTAGGTCTATCACCACCTATAACAGCTTCCTAAGTAAGTCTCAAACCTCAGCTCCTCAGAACAAGCTTTAGAAATGAGAGAAAGACATCAAAAAAGCAATGTAACTCTGGTTCCGCACTTTCTCTCACTTTTGCCTGCGGGCCCGCACCTTCTGTTCAGGATATTTGCGTACTTATACGCTCTGTATGTAAAGGGGAGGGTGCGTAGCCCTGTAAAAGTCAAAAGGTGCAATCTTTATCTTAAAAAACTCATCTTAGGTTAATTCTAGAGTTTTCTAGAAGCATTTGTTACGTGGATTGTTCGCTCCAAGTGGTTCATGCATCCCATGAGAAGAGGAACTAATCCCTTGTTCAGAGGAGCTATCCCTTTGAAGGAGGACTCTATCCCTTTGAAGAAGGAGCTGGTAACTGATCTCCATTGCACTATAAATTGAGGCATTGAGTCAGTGGCTGGAGAGGGGAGAAGCTGAACTTTTGAGGGTAAATGCTAGTGAAATCAAGACTTCCTATTTGAACTTAAGAGGAGAGATCACATACCTTTTTGGCTTCATTAGGAAGTGAGTGAAGCTTGTCAAAGTAGAGGAGACTTCTTGTTGGACCCTGGGAGGAGCTTGTATAGAATCAAGGCAAAGGTTGTAAGGTTCTTCTCCTTTTGAATTAATACAATCAAGCTCATTTTTCTCAACAAGTATCTTATGTTATTTGTTTCATGAACTCCTTGACTTTCATGTTGAATATGTTTTATAATACTGGATATTCAGGTGCTATTTAATCATTTGCATTGTTTGTGCTTCCAGGTTTGTGACGAAGGAACTTACTTGGATCAAAGAAGTGAAGGCATCTCCAAACTTGCGTTGGACATGAGGTAGGCCTTAAAACACACTTGTTTTCCATTATTTATAAAGCGCATTTAGAGAAAGATAGTGTTTGTTTGGTTTGTTTGTCATTAGGTCTTCATTATATTCTAGGAAGGTCTATCTTGTCCGCAAGATCGACTCATTCCGCATGACAAAATGGCGACTCTGCTGGGGACTTGATTGTTTTCCTCATTTTTCTTTGATTTGAGAAACTTGCCTTTTTGTTTCTGTTTTTGGCTTTTTGTGTGTGGCTTTGGGTAGACTTAGTGGATTTAGCTTTGCTTTTTATTTTTCATTACTTTGGTTAAAGTCCACAGTCTGCACGTGTATCATAGTGCGTACATGTACGCACTTTTACTTTGTGCACAGAGCGTACCCACACCTGGGTAAACTCTGCACCTACGTACCCTGCTAAATTTTTCAAAATTTTGACTTTTTCTCTTTCTGTTAGTTTTATTTTGTTTTTCTAGTGGTTATCCTTTGCCCATGCCTGCATGTGACTGGTTGAAATCTTTCCTTGGTTTAATTTCATTAGCATTAGGGTTTTAGGTGAAATTCCTAGGAGTTTTGCTTGTTGGGTTTGTTTTTAGATTTGGTT